>CAUYLG010071211.1:0-58668 GCA_963573385.1 Cacajao melanocephalus | reverse complement strand
GTGTGGCTCCTCCGCTGGGTAGCTCCCAGTTTGTGGGCAACAGAAATTCGTCTGAAATTGCGGCGTCCACTCGCTCTCTGTGCTTTCACTGGGAGCTACAATCCTGAGCTGTTGCTAATCGGCCATCTTGGATCTCTCCCTTCTTTTTTTTTAAAGGGATGGAGTCTCACTATGTTCCCGAGGCTGGTCTCAAACTCCTGGGTTCAAGCAAGCCATCCTCTCCTATCAGTCTCCCAAAATGCTGGGATTATAGGCATGAGCCATCAAGCCTGGCTCAAAAAGGAAAACATTCTGCTCCTCTGATAAAATCAGTTATAAAGCAGGATGAATTAGAAATAGTTAATCAAGGTCTTGAAATTTTTAATTTCTTAAAAGTATGCAGTTAACTCCTAATACTTTATCATAAAGAAAAGAAATTATCTTACTCTTAATATAGACTTCATTTTCATTAAACAACCATATTAATGTAGTATTCCAGAAGTTTATTTCTTACTTCAAGATATAATGAACTAAGAAAACTAAAATTTTAGTTAACTGATTATGAAGTTCACATGTAACTCTCTAAACCTCAAATATGACCATTATCTTCACATTTTAAAGTCATAAAGCATAACCACAAAACAAAATTCATTTAGCAGACATCAAAGAAAAAGAAAGGAAAAAAAAACAAGAAGAAAAAGAAAATCGAAAAAATATCTGCTTTAAGTAAAGTTACCTGCTGATGAATCAGTCACCAATCCATCAGGTTTAGCCTCCTCAATTAAAACAAAAGACATAAACAAATGATTAAAAGGAAACAATAAAACTGTTAGAATTGCCAATGTTAAAAAATCTCTGAAAGTCACATTCTTTCAAGTAAGTAGTAAGATTTTGGTGAAAATTTAAATTTAGTAGTTTCCATTCTTCCAGATCTGTAAGAGACCAGTAGGCAGACGGGCATAATGATTTAACTTCAGTTTACTAGTTCTAACATAGATTTTTTTTGTATGCTAATATATATGAAGTTATTATGGTCTTATGATAAGACATCTTAAATTTCATGAATTCAGTAATAAAGAAATAGCACAATTATTATAATTATAAATATAGATTCTAAAACAAATACTTAAGTCAACTGGCAACATTCAGTTGTATTAGTATGTAGCTTTGAAGTAATTTCAAAGTTTGCTACATGGATGCTATATATTTTGCTGTAATAAGAACTTGGAGTGCTATCCCCCTCCACTCAAGCATGTGATGCCTGTTAGACCCTATACGTGAGAACTTGGCGTGAACTTCTCCTTTCTCCTCAGTAATATTATATCGGACCTTATCATACCCTAGATCTGAGCTACTGACCTCAACTACTGGACTTCAAAATACATGTTAACCCAAGAGTCTGAAAGATACTTTGAAAGCTTAGGCCATGGCAGGCCGCACTTTGTTGGCTGCTTTCATTCAGATTGGCAGCTCATGCTGCAACAGGGCCACATCCTGTTGGCCTTTGAGCTTTGAGTCTGGCCAGCCAACACCTACATCTCCTCTAGCAGCAGGGGATCCCCAGTGTCCGCGATCTCCACTGTTTTGGATGCCATCTCTCCAGAGAAACTGCTCATAAAAAAGGTAAATCTCAATCCTTTTAGACTTTACTTTTCATGAAAGCCTGCTTCCATCCTGATAAGAGTGACTAGATTTTGATATTTCCCATAAGATTAGTTCATGTTATTCTCTCCCTTTTAAGCATTGTGTACCTAAGAAAATTTCTCTTTGGTAATAAACCATGCAATATGTGAAATCATACTTCAAATCATGCTTCTTATGACAATCAAACCCAACACCTATAATATTTGAACATTTGCCTTAGTTAAAACATACTATCAAACTATCACTACTAAAATTTGCATTACTTAAAACATGCTATCAAACTATCACTACTAAAAAAACTGACTTTATAATCATAATTTTTAAATTCAGGACAAGCCAACCTTAAAAGAAACAGAAATAAATTCCATAAGGCTTTATTTGTCACATGTATTAGGAACAAAATAATATACTACCTTGGCATTATTTTTATATTTTAAAGAATTATAAACATCTGAAAGAGTTTATAATAAGGTACTTCATTGTATATCTGACTTTTAATTTCTGTATACATTGAACTAAGACATACTGATTGCTAAGAATCGTAAGTATTTAAAATATATTTTCCCCCGAAGGTAAATTTCCTGCCAAAGTAACTTATAACTTGCACTGTGAAGTTATTTAAGTGTACTCAATGTGAAATAGTCATCTCAAATGTGGTAAACAATTTCCGCTCTGTTTTCAGATACAGAAAGGAATACAGCCCGTATATGATTAATTATTAATGGCATCTATACAAAACATAAATAAATAAGCTATAAGTATTTTGGACTACTAAAAACCTCTTTAATATTAACAGAATCACCAATTAGAGAAGCTGAGTAGTAATAAAGCCGATTATCTTGTTATCTATTTGTTTTTGTCTTTTTCAGTCTAACTGACAATTCTTGGTGCAAAGACTAAAAAGCAAAAAAGACTCACTGAAAGTCACAATATGCCAAGATAATGTGCAAAGGGATTATTAATTCCTTTACAAAAATATTAGAACTATTGCTGAAGGGTAACTACTTTTATTCTTACAAATGATGACTATGGATTTGGCAAGATTTCATTAATCTTTGATTCTTCCTATAATTTCAGAATAAAGTCAACATAATTTCAGCATAAAAGTCATAACTAAGGTTATTTATTTACAAAATACATTAAACTATATAAAATCTAAGATATAAAAAAAATCCTATCAGAGAGAACCACTTTTGATACAATTATTTTCTTCTGTTTTTTTTCTATGTATTATTCTTACATAGTTAAAGGTATACAGCACATGTGTGTGTGCATGTATGTACAAATAAACATTTTTTTATTTTTTAAAAACTAAACGTTGTTAATAGAACAGGTTTCCCAGTTTTCAATCTTCACTAACATAATAATATTACTAGCTATTTATAGCTAGTAATATTTCTTTCCCTACCAATAGATACTTTAGTCATTATCAATTTGTCAGAAATTTAAATACTTTGAAGAGATTCACTACTGTTTGAACGCATTATTTTTTAACCATTTAGGCATATTGCAAAAATTTAGAAAAATATAGCCTGGTATTAAACAAAACAACATATAGGTACCTGATGCTTGTTTTTTTTTGGTGGCGGGGCAGGGACAGAGTCTTGCTCTGCTGCCTAGGCTGGAGTGTAGTGGTAAGATCGTAGCTCACCACAGTGCTGAAATGGAGAGCTCAACTGATCCTCCCATCTTAGCCTCTCAAGTAGCTGGGACCGCAGGCACATGGTACCACATCCAGCTAATTTTTAAATTTTTTGTAGAGACAATGGTCTCCCTGTGTTGCCCAGGCTGGTCTCGAACTCCTGGCTCAAGCAACCCTCTCACCTCAGCCTCCCAAAGTGCTGGGATGACAGACGTGGGCCCATCCAGTAATTGATTTTTATTGGAACACCTTTAAAAAAAATTACATCTTCGCTCCTCATATATTTGTTTGCATTCAACAGAATTACAAGGAATATACACTGCAGGCTACTAAACACAGAGAAACAAATAAGGAAATTATTTCTATCAGGCCACCACCTGTTTGCAAAAAGGTATTAAGTTTAATTTTCATCAATAATAATAAACATGCTTTAAGTATTTTAAAAGCAATTACTTGCTGTTGCAGCCCTTGATATTTTTCTAATTCCTTCTTTAATTCTTCAGAGTACCATTTTTCTTCCTAATAAAAAAGATTTTTAATTAGTAAATTTAAAGAGATGTATTACCTGAAACACTGAAAATAAACAAGAATAACAATTTTTATTCCCACCTTAAGTGAAGCCTGTAAGTCTTGGACCTCTTGTCTGAGTAGTGCTACATCATCTCTAAATAAAAATAGGGAGAAGGAATTAATAATGTCCTTTAATTAACAACCTGGTCTTAACAAATCATGGCTAGTAACTGTATAGTAATATCATACTTTTTCACTTCAAAAAAAAAACTATGGAAGATTTTATATATAATGGCATATACATAAAGCCCTTAGAAAAACAACTTTATTGGTAAAGCTCATTGCTTATAAATGGAAAACATTTTCTCATGGAAATAATCATATAACTGACCGTTAAGTGCCCGAGCTAGAGGCAAAATGACTCCCATTAATTTACTAACAATAAGCATCAATGGCTTCCTATTGTAGTTAGCATAAAATCTAAACTCATTAACATGGACAAAAATCTGCATAATCTAGTCCTTGCCTTATCACTGTCCCTTTCATTCATTTAGCTCTATCAACATTGGCTTCTTTCTTTCACACTGAGAAAAGGCCCTGGATCACTCCTTGCCACCCTCCGCTCTGAGTAGAATGCCACTTGTACATTTCGTAGCTGCCACCTCACCACTGCTCCTTCTCAATGCCTCTTCCACTCAGCCACCAATACCAACATGAATGGGAGCTCAACAGCTTCCGCAAGGCATTCATTGAGGAGGGCACGTTCCTCTTCATCTCAGAGTGGGTGGGGGAAGGCTACCCATATAAGATCTGTGACCAGATCAGTGAGGCTGTCCTTGAAGCCCACCTTCAACAAAATCCTGATGACAAAGTAGCTTGTGAAACTGTTGCTAAAACGGGAATGATCCTTCTTGCTGGAGCAATTACATCCAGAGCTGCTGCTGACTACCAGAAAGTAGTTGGTGAAGCTATTAAACACACTGGATATGATGATTCTTCCAAAGGGTTTGATTACAAGACTTGTAATGTGCTGGTAGCCTTGGAGCAACAGTCACCAGTGATTGCTCAAGGTGTTCATCTTGACAGAAATGAAGAAGACACTGCCCTAGAGACCAGGGCTTGATGTTTGGCTATGCCACTGATGAAACTGAGGAGTCTATGCATGCCTTGAACCACTGTCATGGAATACAAACTTAAAGCTGAACTGGCAGAACCATGCCATAATGGCACTTTGCCTTAGTTACGTCCTGATTCTAAAACTCAAGTTACTGTGCAGTATATGCAGGATCAAGGTACTATGCTTCCCATCAGAGTCCACACAATTGTTGTATCTGTTCAGCATGATGAAGAAGTTTGTCTTGATGAAATGAGGAATGCCCTAAAGGAGAAAGTCATCAAAGCTGTTGTGCTTGAAAAATATCTTGATGAGGATACAATCTACCACCTACAGCCAAGTGGCAGATTTCTTATTGGTGGGCCTCAGGGTGATCTTGCTTTGTTTGACTGAATGGAAAAACCATTGTGGACACTTAATGGTGGTTAGGGTACTCATGGAAGTGGTGACTTTTTAGGAAAGGATTATATCAAGGTCAACCATTCAGCTGCTTATGCTAGTCACTGGGTAGCAAAATCCCTTATTAAAGGAAGTCTGTGCTGGAGGGTTCTTGTTCAGGTCTCTTATGCTATTGGAGTTTGTTATCCATTATCTATCTCCATTTTCCATTATGGTACCTCTCAGAAGAGTGAGAGAAAGCTATTAGAGATTGTGAAGAAGAATTTCAATCTCTACCCTAGGGTCATTGTCAGGGATCTGGATCTGAAGAAGCCAATTTATCAGAGGACTGCAGTCTATGGCCAGTTTGGTAGAACAGCTTCCCATGAGAAGTGCCCAAAAAGCTAAATATTAAAAGTGTTAGCCTCTTTTCTCCATACTTGTTGGCATAGGCTACAGAGAAGCCTTCAAGTTCTGAGAGAAAGGGCCCTCCTTCCTAAATTCTCCTGTCCTCTTTTAGCTCCTGATTAGTTGTAGTCACTCTAGTCAATGACATGAATTTTAGCTTTTGTGAGGGACTGTAAGTAGGGCTTGGTATTCTCTCCCTATGTGTTTTATTCACCATTGTAATAAATTTAGTGAGCATAGGTGATCCATGTAACTGCCTAGAAACAACATTGTAGTAAATAATGCTTTGAAATTGAACCTTTGTGACCTATGACCCAACGCTCCAAAGTCCTAATTGCATTGACTTTCCCACCAGATGCTGAAAATGTCCTTGTAATGTGCACATAAAGTACTTGTAGTTCCACTTATAGCCTCTGTCTGGCAATGCCACAGCACTGTCAGCATTAATTTGTAATGTCTTGAGCTCTATTATGAATGTAAAGCCTTCCCCTTATCTTCCCTGTAACTTGATCCATTTCTAATTATGTCCCTTTTTGACAGGGAATGTTCCCTATCTGATCAATCTTGCATGCAACGCAAGTTCCCAGTTGGAGCTCTAGCCTGACATCAAAAAAAGACAGTTACTATTAAACCATCTCCCTGGTGTTTATGCTCTTAATTGCCACCTCTTTAACAGCACCAAATCAAAATCTCTCCACTTTCAGCTGTCTTTTGGAGAACACACATCGTAAGGTTTTAATTTAGTAAACCAATTCTATGCATTGATTCAACACTAGCCAAACCTCATCAACTCCTAGCTCTAGTAAAACAGGCACTTCATACCTTTGTGATACCATATTAGAGAAGTCACAGGGCAGTACCTGAGGGTCTGTAGGTTGCACACTTAGATACCAGATAACTTTTCTTTTCTTTATAAGAAAGCCTCAGTACTTCACACTGTACAATAACTCCTCCCAGGGTTTTAACTTTGTTTTATTTTCAAAACCAAGTCCAATGAGCATTCTGAACAGCTGGTGCAGCTACAGAGAAGTCAACTTCCTTCAGAGAGCAGGGCTTTCGGCAGGGAGGAGGAAATCCCTTCATACTTGAACATTTTCTAATTGCTTATTTATTGTACTGTGGGGTATGGTGTAGTACAGAGAAGCCATCACCTCAGATGGCAGCTTTTAAAAGATTTTTTTTTCTCTCAACACCATGATTCCTTTAACAACATGTTTCCAGCATTCTCAGGTAGGCCAAGTTGTCCTACAGAAAAACCTTGGGTTAGACCTACAGGTGATCTGGCTGGTGTTAACAGAAGGAAGGGCCAAGCTGGTGTGGCTGGCCGTGGAGAAAACTGACTTTGCTGATGTGGTACAGAGAAGCCAGCTTATTTACATGCTTATTCCACGACTGCTTGCCCTAAGCAGAAAGTGCCTTTCAGGATCTATTTTTGAAGATTTATTACATTTGTCTAATTCTCAATTCCAACAGTTTAATAAAGATCTAAATAAAATGATAGGTTCTACCTTAAAAAAAAGAAAAAAGAAAAAGCTCTGTAAAATGGGGGGGAAACACACACACACACACACACACACACACACACACACACACACACACAAACTGGCTTGATTCTATTCCTTTGGGTCTGACATGCTCTTTTCTGAGAAGCTTCTCACATTCTATTTCCCTCACCTAAGAGTCAGACTGACAAAGAATGGTGAAAGAATGGTGAACCGACCACTCTAGGCCCTATTGCAGGAGAGAGATTTCATGAGAAAACACCTTTATAAAGAATTATTCTGGATGTCAGGAACGTATCTTCCCTTGCTGGATTGAAATTCATCTTACAGATATACCCAAACATGTATAAACGGTATCCCCACAAGAACTTATATGATGTCATATACAAAACACTAGAAATAACCTAAATAGTCATCAACCAAAGAATGATAAAATTCCATGCTATCATTAAAAAGAATAAGATAGCTCTATCTACATTGATATGGAAGAATCCACAAGATATAGAAACAAAAGGTATAGAACAAAGTAGAACTGCTATCTTTTATGTAATTACAGGTATTTATATATTTATTTATATGTACATAGATACAAGCATATGAATATATAAGCATAGATTATCTCCAGAAGAATACATAAGAAATTGATGAAAAAAAGAGGCTAGGGAAAAAGGGGTGGCAAGAGCGCAATTTTCACCACAAACTTTTTTGAACCATTTGAATTTTGTACTACATATATAACATCTACATGCTACATTTAAAAATTTAGTTTTAAAAACCCCACTAATGCATCAAGCTTCAAATATTTGACTGATGTTGAGGAAATTCCCATGTAAACTGATGAACAGAGGGCTTTAAAGCAAAAAGGTTTCATTACCACCTGAGTCATGTGGACTTTTGATCTAAAAGACATATCCAGCTCATAGTCACATGTCATCCAAAGTGTTATAGAGTAGAATGTAATAGAAACAAGAGAGGTGAAGGAAGGAGACACAGTGAGACAAAAATGGAAACACATGCAGTAACTATTCCATAAGCAAAGAGAAGCCAGCAAAAATTATTACTTAGAGTAACACCAATCAAATTTGCATTTTAAGAATATTATTCTGGCCAGGCACAGTGACTCAGGTCTGCAATCCTAACACTTTGGCAGGCTGAGCTGGGAGAATTCCTTGAGGACTTCTTGAGGTTCCTGGACAACATAGCGAGACCCTGTCTCAAAAAAATAAATAAATAAAAGTAAAAATTAGCCAGGCATGTTGGTACAAGCCTGTAGTCCCAATTACTTGGGAGGCTGAGGCAGGAGGATCACTTGAGCCCAAGAGTCGGAGACTACAATAAGCTATGACTGAGCTAGCCTGGAAAACAGAGCAAGATGCTATCTCTAAAAAAAAGAAAAAAGAATATTATTCTGGCAGCAAGATGGAGAATTAATTGGAAGAGTACAAGACTAAAGACAGAGAGCCAACTATAAATACAAAAAAAAAACATTTTTGAGTGAGATTTAAGGTCTAAAATAAACTACAATAGTAAAAATGTGAAAGAATATATGCTGTTAAGGAAACAATTAACTAAACTTTATGATAGATCAGATAAGGGGAGCAGGAGCAGATGTGTAAAAATGAGCACACCTACTTTCCTGGCTTTAACAACTAGGTCAACAGATAATGCTGCCATTCACCAGAAGAAGTAATAGTAGACAAGCTGTAGGTTTAGAAGAAAATGGGATAAACTCTGTTTTCTAAATGCAAATAATGAGGTGCTTTGGGAACATCAGAGGGAAGATACCTAATAGGCAAGTTGAGAAATAATTCTAGGTTGGAGATGTGGTTTAGGAGGAAGTTACGAATGTAGATATTACCCCAGGTAGATCACACAGAGGAAGAACAGCTTACAAAACAGATCAAGAAAAAATTATCACAATGATATGTAATCTCACAAGACTAGAAGGAAGGAGAGATGGCAGAGCTAAATTTTGCAGTGGTTGCTGTAGATAGTCTACAGAGATGACTACAATCAAGTCCCTCCTTTCCTAGAAACAAAATCCACTAATCCACTAAAAGACAAAGTTCACCTTCAGGCCTCATGAATCTGACCTGGCACTATGACTACTTTATCCAATAGAATGGCAGAAGTGATGCTCTGACACTTTTGAATCAAGCCCAAAGAAGACTGGCAACTTCTGCTTCTTTCCTCTTGGAACATACTATCTTGGAACGAACTACCAGTTTGTGAGGAAGTCCAAGCAGCCACATAAAGAGGCCCACATGAAAGAGAACTGAAGCCTCTGGCATGAAGCCCCAGATAAGCTCCCAGCTGGCATCCAACACCAACTTCCAGCCATGAATGTGAGGCTATTTTGAAACTTCTGGTCTTCCTACAACCCCAGTCTACCTCACTTAAAGCAGAAGAACCATTCAGTCAATTCAAAGAATCATGAGAATTAATAAACTGTTATAGTTTTAAACCACTTTGCTCTTTGGGTAGATTGTCAGACAGTAATAGATAACCAAAATAGAGGTCAAGCAAAATAAGAACTGAAAATAATACAGGTTACTGTTGACCTTTGAAAGAGCCATTGCCAGAGAATGATAGGGCAGAAGTCAGGCTTCAATGATTTAAAACACTAAATGAAAAGTTAAGAACAAGGGTAGACCATGGATGCTTTTATGTTAAAAGTTCATATATTGGACATGGTCTAATTCATAGTTGAAATGCAACTCTATTAAATTGAAATTAAATATAAAAACATTTATAATATAATCTAATATAATCACATATTTTTTATCTATTTCCTAACAAATGACAAAATAGTAGCTAAAATTATTAATTCACACATAAAAATACCTGAGAGCATTAACAGTCATATTAAAATGGAAGATCCATTCTTCCCAAAAGCACTGGTTTTCCCACATATTTCAATACACTAAAATGACCACGTTTCATAGTCCTACAAAGTTGATGTGGTTATTCTATTTTCCTTTATGTAGTATTCTTTGTTTTACAGCAGATTAATCAACCAGTAAGGTTTTTTTAAGGAAAGCATAAAAATACGTTTTTACAATTATAATGAAGTGAACCTTTTATGCTCTCAGTGGGGATAAAAGACAAGAGTTCTCTCCAATGACAAAATAAATGCAAAGTTTTATTGTTGAGTGCAATTCTAAGTAGTTATATTTTAGTTTACTTTTACTTCTTAACATGGCCAAGACAAATTACCAAGAAGCACAATGTATACATGTGCTTATTGCTATACTGGTGATTATAAATGAAACTTTTTAAATTTTAAATCAAAAATTAAATTTTCATTGTTAGCTAAATTCATCATTTTAACAACTTACTATAAAGTCATATCAGCAAATCGTATCGTTTTATATTATACAGAATATACTAAATACAATTTAACCTTCTTTTGCTAACTCACAATCTTCATTAAAAACATAACCCATATACAGTATTGTATAAAACATAACATACATACCACTGATATAAACAGTTACTGGTCATGGATTGAATAGTTTTTAACAATAATTGAGGAAGGATATGCTAAATGAGGACAGAGTTAAATTAAATAATATAAAAATTACTATTTTCATCAATTAATCATGATTAAACAATGAGATCATATGCATATTCCATAACATTATACTTAAAAATTATCATACTGTACCGCTTCAAAGCAAGATTAGACTCTCCTCCATGACCTGAATCATTACCAGCATCATGAACAGCTTCATAATGTTTGAAAAGTTCATCAGCAGATCCAAGAGATTTCATACACTGGGGACATATGAAACCCTATAGAAAAAGGCAGAAAAAAGTTTCAAAATAATATTTAATATTCTGAAATAACAATTTGCATATTATGAAATATCATTAAATATCTTAATCATACCAATGGTTCCATTAGGTAAATTATATCTTATGGTATTAATCCCAAATTCTAATATCATGCAAAGATACTTCACTGTCTATTCTAGTTGAAGTCTACAAAATGCAAAGAAAGCCTTTACAACCATCTTTTACATTAGATAAATTAATAGCTGGAGTACCCAAGTCTAATCTGAATAGCTAGTTCTAATATAGATTAGTTGAGAACACTTGCCATCATATCCTTCCCTTTGCTAGATAGCCCCATTAGTAAAATAGTATCTGTTCCAATCTACCTCACAAGAATGCTAACAAAAAAAAAGATGATGATGATGAAGAATCACTGAGGGGAGAAAAGTAATTCATAATCACCACAGAGCTCAGATATCTACAACAACAGACAAGTATTCTAGTCAATAAACTTCTTTGCTAACCTAAGGCTAACACAGTAAAAGCCTAAAATTAGTGTGTAGCCCCATAAAATATTAAAAAAATATACAACTATATAACGAATCCCAGAATTATTATATGGTTAAAACTATCAACTAGAGTACTATGTTAAAAATGCTGATAAAGATCCATGTTTTACAAGTTTTAGGTTCCAATTCATTAATGAATCATAAAATCAACTTACCGGGTTGCAACTATTTTTTTTTTTTTTGAGAGAGTCCTGCTGGACACACCCAGGCTGGAGTGCAATGGTGCAATCTTGGCTCACTGCAACCTCTGCCTCCCAGATTCAAGCAAGTCTCTCTGCCTCGGCCCCCCGAGTAGCTGGGATTACAGGTACACACCACTATGCTCAGCTATTTTTTTTTTTTTGGATTTTTAGTAGAAACAGGGTTTCACCATGTTGGCTAGGCTGGTCTCAAACTCCTGACCTCCTCAGGTGATCCACCCACCTCGGTCTCCCAAAGTGTTCGGATTACAGGCGTAAGCCACCACGCCCAGCCGAAACTTTTAAAAAATAACTCTCCACAACAAAATATATTAGAGTTTATCATATGTAGTAAAGACAAATACTGTTTTGTTAACTTTTGTTTTGAGTGATTACAGAACAGTATAGTTCTTAAGTGGTTGCTATCAAAAATATCTGAGAAGCACTGGTACAGATGGCTGTTAGTTACAGGACAGAATGCATAAAAATCATGATTATTTGTAGATTCTATACTATGTGCTTTCCCTACACAACCTCATTTAAATCTCTCAATACTTTGTTAGTATTATTATCTCCATTTTATAGAAGAGGAAATTAAACCTCAGAAAAGTTATGTTACTTTCCTAGGATCACAAACCTAATTAAACCAAAAGATGCACAAGTCTGCTAGACAAATTCCATGTTCTGAAATGCTATACTATCTCTTAAACTCATTGACTCACACTTATAAATCACTGCCTTAAAAGAAGCCCTTTTATCTAATTTTTAGTGACTTTATTCAAAAAATAATTATTGACTATAATTTCAAGTGTTATCACTGTTCTCTACAAGATATAAATGATAAAAATGTAGTCCTGGCCTTCAAAAAACTGAGAAGGCAGAATATATACATATTAAAAAAATACCTTCGTGCATGAAACTGAATTAATGATTAACCCAATGGCACTTAGGTTTATATTGTAGGGGTACCTGATTGCAAAGTAAATTAGCAAATCAAACAAATCACAGCCTTCTCTCCAACTGTCTGTTGGTCCTATAAAACATCACTTACTCAAATTGTCGGTAGTATTCAAAATATTACATAATACCACCAGGTGTGGTGGCTCAAATCTGTAATCCCAGCACTTTGGGAGGCTGAGGTGGGTAGATCACTTGAAGTCAGGAGTTCAAGACTAGCCTGACCAACAGGGCAAAACCCCATCTCTACTAAAAATACAAAAATCAGCCCGGTATGGTGGCACACACCTGTAATCCCAGGTACTCAGGAGGCTAAAGCACTAGAATCGCTTGAACCCAGGAGGCGGAGGTTGCAGTGAGCCGAGATAGCGCCACTGCACTCCAGCCTGGGCAACAAGAGCAAAACTCCGTATCAAAAAATGTGTGTGTGTGTGTGTGTGTGTGTGTGTGTGTGTGTGTGTGTTCATAAAACATAATACTTCAGTATCATCAATCCAATATAAAAACGCTCAACTTTGAATTACTCTTTAAATTATTTGCATTCCAAAGTGTTTATGGATAATAAAGTAGTTTCCTCACACTTTACACGCATACATCACATACATACGCATACATGCACGCGCACACACACACACACACACATATACACAAACACACCATATCAAGGGTTTTGAGGAAGTCTTACTCCAAAATCTTGACTTTTAAAAAATATTACCAGATATTAATTCTGAAAACAGTGTCAGTCCATTTTTCACCCTAATACACAAGAATATCCTCATGCAATCTATTCTGCATGAGTATTTCATATGCTGAAAAGTATCTATGGTCATTCATTAAATCAAAGATAAAATAGTAATTAGCAAAAATATGATAAAGTTATTACACATACAATTTCTGCTAATTAAAGGTAGCAAGAAATAAACTTGTTTTACCTCCATCAAATACACCACAATTCTAAAATTTCCTTCTATTACAGATATAAAAATAAAATGGAATGTGTGTGGCACTGGTGCGTCAATGCATTTCTGCACTGTAAGCAACAAAAAATACATTATAACTTTGAAGATTCTATGGAAAGTAAGTTTTGTTTTATGAGAATGTACAGCTTTTACATATAAGAATGGCTATCCTCCTTTCCTTCTATAAGAAACAAATACAATTCCCTTTAAGGATCACTGTTCCCAAGGCTCTCTCATTGACCTCCTCCTCTTCTGACTCAGTATTCTCTCAGGTATATAATAATGCAATGGTTTCAGCTATCACTGACATGCTGATGACTCCCAAGTCCATCTGTCTAGCCAAGAACTCGCTCCAGAACTCTTCTGGATCTTTAACAACATGTATCTCTACCTGCATCCCACAGGCATCTCAAATACAACAAATGCAAGACTCATTTCCCAAACCTCCTTTTCTCACAAACACCCACCTTTCATCTGAACTAGAAACCTAAAAATTTGGCTAAACTACTCTCCCTCTGACTCATTTCTAATAAAACACTAAGCATAAACATTTCTCCTTTCCATCTTCTCATCTCCATCCTCGTTGCAACTGCTCATGTTCAGACACTCAGTATTTCTTGTCCAGACTACTACGATAACATTAGAAACAGTGTTCCTATATCCAGTCTTCCCTCTCCCTAATTAATCTTCCATAGGGCTGCCAGAGGAATCTTTCTAAAATAGATTTTTCAATATCCTTCATCAACCTTTATCATCAACATGGCATACAAGGTTCTGCAGAACCATTCCCCAACAACCTATGCAGTCTGTTCTCCAGACATCCCCTCACCATACTTCAACAATACTAAATATCTGTGTTTCCCTGAGCACTCCATCATACTTCAGATTTCTGTGCCTTTGTGTATACTGCTTTTTCCCTCCAGGAGCATTCTCACCAGCTCATCAAGTTCCTATACTCACTATAATACTCAGCATATTGGACTTTTTCATCCATATTTCCATAATGGCCACAGATGGTACTTTACACATACCATATTTTTCTAAATTGCATATTTATTTACTGAAATATGAACCTGGCAGTGCAAAAATTGGCACACACACACACAAAGAAACCAGAAAATCTCTAATAGCTTACAGATTATAAAATCTTCCAAGGGAGAAAAATGAGCTAAGCAATAAGTACTCTTAGCATGTAAAAACTAAAAATAAATAGAAAACCTCTGTTCCTTGAGTGCTGATGCAAAAAAAAAAATGTACATCCTCATTTATTATTTATGCACATTATGTGTGACAGAATCAAGGCTGATTATTAGACATACTGATATATAGACAAATATTACCAGACAATGCTATATAATACAATTATATATAAAGAATTATGGGAACACAGGAGAAGTATCCAACTCCACCTGTGGCAGCAGTTAATACTTTACAAAATACATATTATATATGTGTCTCATCTCCATCCTCATTGCAGCTGCATATTGTGTGTGTGTGTGTGTGTGTGTGTGTGTGTGTGTGTGTGTCAGTCACTGGAATTAGGTACTACAGAATTAATAGAAGTTTACCAGCAGAGATAAAAGAAAAGCATTCTAAGCAAATGAAGCATAAACGAAGGTGCAGGAAACACTATGAAACATAGTCATGTTACGTTTAGAAAACAGAAGGCTTCTAGGTGTGTTCTGATCATAGAGTCAGAGTGAAAGGCAGGGGCACAAAAAGGTGAATAAATGCAATAATTTCCTATGAAACTCCTGAAATGAGCAAAGGGTAGTACTGAGGTTGTGCCTCTGGACATCAGAATACAGTGATACCACTGGAGATATTTGGTACTGAACACTGTCTTCTGAATGAATGAATGTTCCCAGTCAGGATGTTAGTCTAGCTGCTGTTTTTCTCTTTTTCTTCAAAACCATCTGTTGGCATTCTTAGATCTACCCACTGTTGTACAACACTACTACATTTGCCTTTAGTGCAACAGTACATGTACCCCTATAATGTTTAGCCTGCCATTTCTGTTTTGTGCCTCAACTTCTGCTAGTGACTGAAAGCAAATTAAAATGTGTTCCTCAGAGAAGCTACATCCCTATTACACAATTTAATCTTCACAACTTTAGCTTTTTGACTATTGTCTCCACTTCAGGTTTGGGCTCCAGATACCTAAGAGGGCCAGAAAGCTAATGATCACACTGAGATATGCCACACCTTCTTAAAACTTCCAAATATTACCAGGTTAATAACCCAGAAATAAATGATTCATTCCTAATGAGAAATTTTAAAAATCAGTAACATACATTTCATTATAGAAATATCCCACATAGGCCGAGCATGGTGGCTCACACCTGTAATCCTAGCACTTTGGGAGGCTGAGGTGGGTGGATCACAAGGTCAGGAGTTTGAAACCAGCCTGGCCAACATGGTGAAACCCCATCTCTACTAAAAATACAAAAAAAAAATAGCCAGGCATGGTGACAGGCACCTGTAATCCCAGCTGCCTGGGAGGCTGGAGGAAGGAATTGCTTGAACTCAGAAAGTGGAAGCTGCAATGAGCCGAGACCGCACCACTGCACTCCAACCTGGTCGACAGAGCAAGTCTCCATCTCCAGAAAGAAAAGAAAAGAAATATTTCACATAAGTGAATTTTCCATGTGATTAGGACTTTCTTCTTTAAATAAAACCCATCAATCATTTAAAATAACAGTATAATGAGTTTAGAATGAGTGCCTCAGGGATGTCCCATAAGCAGAGTGCATGACCATTAATTCATGGACTTTGTAAATCAATTTGATATAAAAGACTCCTTTACTCTTTTTTCTAAATGATCTCCAAGGTGATCAAGGTTGCTAGATAGACATCTATCACAGAAGGACTGTTAGCTCACAATAATAAACTAAAACTAGCCAGCCACACTTATTTCCTTTAGTCATTTCAAATTTGTCACCAACTTCCAAAAAACACAATTTACTTAAGATTAAAAACAATAAATTCCATATTTTTAGAGTTTGGTTATCTGTAATCCTTTCTCATCCACTGCAGCTGGGAACTTACCTTAACTAGATACTTAAGGTATTCATGTTGTACCAAATATCATTTTAATTAAAAGAAAAGCCCTTGCCGGGCACTGTGGTTCACACCTGTAATCCTAGCACTTTGGGAGGCTAAAGCAAGGAGATCACCTGAGGCCAGGAGCTCTAGACTACCCTGGCCAACATGCTGAAACCCCCACCTCTACTAAAAAAAAAAAAAAAGTACAAAGAAATTAGCCAGGCGTGGTGGTGCCCGCTTGTAGTTCCAGCTACTCAGGAGGCTGAGGCAGAAGAATTGCTTGAATCCGGGAAGTGCAGGTTGCAGTAAGCCAAAACTGCGCCACTGCACTCCAGTCTGGGCAACAGAGTGAGACTTTGCCTCAAAAAAAAAAAAAAAAGGAGGGAGGGAGGGAGGAAGGAAGGGAAGGAAGGAAGGGAAGGAGGGAGGAAGGGAGGAAACCCCTTACTTTAAGTGCAGAGTACGGGAGATTATTTATTACTTTTGATTTTTGTCTAGCCCATAAAAAAGAAAAGTTGACCCACAAGGTCCAGAAGGATAACATGTGATAAAATGCTAAGCAGATTTTCAAGAATCTTTTATGCCTCCATCTTTGCTTGCACTGCTTCAGCCAGTTTAATTGGCATCCTCCTGCATGCACCCATTTTCTCCACCACAGTTAAAATCTCTGGTTTAAACGTTCTCCTATAAAGTTTTTTCTGAGTTCCTCTCATGCTGAATTAGCCACTGCACTTTTTGCAAATAATATCTATCATAGGAACCTCTTGGGGTAGTTTATCGTACCATATTCACCTATTATCTCCCTCACCTGCCAAAATATCTGCCACATAAAAGGTACTCCACTGATGTGTCAAATATGTAAATGTTGGTGAGATTGCCTTCTTATATACATAATTGCCTCATAGAAGAAAAGTAAGTTTTGGTCTTTCTCATGCAAAAGGTTGAATTCTTTTATAAGATTTATACAGTATTTTTAAAGCTATGTTTCCTTTGTTTTTGGAATACCATCATGATTTTGAAAGAACACATATATCAGAATCATCCGAGAAATCCTTTCCAGCCTAAAGATGGGCAACACTTCCCCTAACTTGCTTCCCTCCTCAGTCTTTGTTATGTGCCAGGCCCACATTACTGAGAAATATTTTTGGAGTGATCCACTGTTACTTATGAGAGTATGTCATTCTGTCACCTTCCTCTAGTCTGGGACAGTTAAAACAAAAATTGAGACAGTCTTAGATTCAAGTTCTAATGCTGTATGTTTTCCCAGATAGGGACAATAACTGTTCATATACAAAGTCCTCTTTTTTTTTTTTTTTTGAGATGGAGTCTCACTCTGTTGCCCAGGCTGGAGTGCACTGGCATAATCTCAGCTCACTGCAACCTCCACCTCCCCAGTAGCTAGGATTACAGGTGTGCACCAGCACACCTGGCTAGTTTTTGTATTTTTGGTAGAGACGGAGTTTCACCATACTGGTCAGGCTGGTCTCGAACTCTTGACCTCAATGGCCAGGCTGGTCTCAAACTCCTGACCTCAAGTGATCCATCTACCTCAGCCTCCCAAAGTGCTAGGATTACAGGTATGAGCCACCGCACCTGGCCACAAAGTCCTCTTTCTCTGTAAGCGCAAAGTATTTTATCCTAAAGCATTTTAATATATTCCTAAATGAAACATTAACAAAATATTAAAAATATAACTTACCAATGTTGAAATAATACTTAATATTTTGATTTCATGGCAAAACTGATTCAAAATATTAAATTTCTGTATTTATTTACAAATTCACAAAAAGACAGGTGCAAACAGTAAGAGAAACCATGCAGACTTCCCAAGAGCCTCTTTTCCTTATTAAAACATCTTTTAAGCATGCATAATTAAAGCAATCCATATTCCCTTGTAGCATAAAAAGTAAAGCAACACCGAGGCAAAGAAAAACCAAGCTATTTTGAGTAACCCAAAACCAAGCTGCTAAAACAAAATATACAAGACCCACAGTAACACAGGAGTCATTAACAAGTTCCTGTCCTCTTGTTTCATTTTCAGCATGCATTTTCTGGTAATGCTCCAATAAATCTATAGCAGTTATACATCTTTTCATACATAAGAGGCAGATGAAACCCTGTGAAATAACAACTTTTAGAAAAATATAAAGAAAAATATTTTTATAAAACAAGACAATGCAAATAGAAATAAAAATAAATGTGTATCTCTTTTTAGTATGTATAGGGACAATTTTCAAGTAGTAACTGCACAAAAGGTGAAAACCTATCTAAAGTAGGACTTCTAAAATTAGTTCCTATCCTTATGCTATAAATTTGCATTGGTTCAATTTATTTTCATTATGGTATCCAGTTGCTTCAGTTAGAATATTCTTTATGATATTTTTTTTAAATCTTTGTGTTTATGACACTTTGTCCTTACTTATGTAAGACCTATTATCAGCAAATTAGCTTTTGTTTTATTTTATTTATTTATTTATTTGTTTGTTTGTTTGTTTACTTATTGAGACAGTTTCACTCTGTTGTCCAGGCAGTGGCGCCATCTCAGCTCACTGCAATCTCGGCCTCCCGGGTTCAAAAGATTCTGATGCATAAACCCCCTGAGTAGCTAGGATTACAGGTGCATGCCACCACACTCAGCTAATTTTTGTATTTTCAGTAGAGACGGGGTATTACCATGTTGGCCAGACTGGTCTCGAACTCCTGACCTCAGGTGATCCACCTGCCTCAGCCTCCCAAGGCGCTGAAATTACAGGCATGAGCCACTACACCCAGCTGAGATCAAGAAATTATTGGCAAGTATAACAAATACTTTCACGTCATATAATGTTCTCAACAAAAAAGTTCTCATTGAAAGTAATTTAAAGGAAGTAATTTTTAGTCTTTACTATATTCCACTAGCCTGAGATCCCATTCTGGCCCACACCCATAATTCCCAGCAGATGATTCTTCCTTCTAATTTTCTGAGCCAAATAAAACCATTTTCAAACAGTATTTCAAATTCCCTATACCTAACAATATCGATATTTTAAAATATGGGCTGTTATAGTGATCTATATATGGCTTAAAGTTTTATCAAATAACAATAATAGGATGAGGGGCTGGGCATGGTGGCTCACACCTGTATCCCAGCACTTGGGAGGCAGAGGTAGGCAGATCACTTGAGGTCAGGAGTTCGAGACCAGCTTGGCCAACATGGTGAAACCTCGTCTCTACTAAAAATATAAAAATTAGCCACGTGTGGTGGCATGCATCTGTAATCCCAGCTACTCAGGAAGCTCAGGCAGGGGAATCGTTTGAACTCAGGAGGTGGAGGTGGCAGTGAGCCAAAATGGCACCACTGTACTCCAGCCTGGGCAACAGAGTGAGACTGTCTCCAAAAAAAAGAAAATAATAGGTGTGAACTTGGGTTTCAATCAATGCCTGATAATATGACCTTAAGGAAATCACTTTGCTTTACTAAGCGTAAGTGTCCTTATCTATAAAATGGGGCTAATATTAGCACATATTCTTCTAGTTATTGTGTATGTAAAATACTAAATATAGTGCCTAAGACATTGTAAGTGCTCAACAAATAGGAACTATCATTAGATGTCTATTTAAAGATGAAAGGGAAGGACTGAGAGACTAGATAAAAAGATAACAATTAAAAACATAGATTATTCAGCAAGGCCAAGGAAATGATGTAGTAAGAATATGAAGAATAACGTTTATGAGATGATAGACAATTATGGTAAATAATGGGGAGATACAATTTTAATATTTCAGCTTAAAATATTGTGCCTGATGATACAGTAGAAGGTATTGCCATGGAATTGAGTAGCTGGAAAAGAGATAATAAAGATCACTGACACTGACAACATTAAGGAACTTGGAGGTTAAAATGTTCCTTGACACTGGGAGGTCACATTTGACAAAATGACACTGACCCTGGAAGGTTAAAATGTTCCTTGACCTCCCAATTCCTGAATGTTGTCAATGTCGATGATCTTTATTATCTCTTTTCCAGCTACTCAAATCCATGGCAATACCATCTACTGTATCATCAGGCACAAAAGTTTCACCTGAAATATTAAAATCATAACTCCCCATTCTTTACCACAATTGTCTATCCTCTCAAGCCGGGAGAGATGGCTCGTGCCTATAATCCTAGCACTTTGGGAGGCCAAGGTGGGTGGTCACCTGAGGTCAGGAGTTCAAGACCAGCCTGACCAACATTGAGAAACCCCATCTATACTAAAAATACAAAATTAGCCAGGTGGGGTGGGGCATGCCTGTAATCCCACTACTCAGGAGGCTGAGGCAGGAGAATGGCTTGAACCTGGGAGGTGGAGGTTGCAATGAACTGAGATCATGCCATTACACTCCAGCCTGGGCAACAAGAGTAAAACTTCATCTCAAAAAAAAAAAAAAATTCCTTGAGTTATCCAAGTCACTTAGGATAATAACAAGGAAAGAGAGGAAGACTGAAAACAAATGTCAGATGGGAAGCAAGACAGGGTAGCAATTAAGAGCTAGGCTTGGGCTTGAATCCTGGATTCATATCACTCTTAGTAGCTATGTGACCTTCAATTTCCTCAATTGTTAAGTGAAATAACAATAACATCTACTTCATATGGATCTCGTGACACTTAAATAAGATAATATATGCAATAAACTTATCATTATACCTGGTTCAAAGAAACATTCAGTAAATGTTAGCTATCATTACTATAATTATTCCTTTTGTTAATAACCCTTAAAGATTATCCAGAAGATGAAAGTGAGGAACATGAGTTCGTTTTTTTTTTTTTTTAGCTGAAGAATGAGTGTCTTCCAGATGACCACAGTCTCAAGTGCTAAAACTACAGAACAATTCCTATTTAAAAGATACTTCGGCCAGGCACAGTGGCTCACACTTGTAATGTCAGCATTTTGAAAGGCTGAAAACAGGTAGATCACTTGAGCCCAGGAATTTGAGACCAGGCTGAGCAACACGGCAAATCCCCATCTCTACAAACAACAACAACAACAACAACAACAACAACAACAAAATTAGCCAGACATGGAGGCATGCGCCTATAGTCCAAGGTACTTGAGAGGCTGAGGTAGGAGAATCACCTGAGCCCAGGAAGTCCAGGCTTCAGTGAGCTATGTTCACACCACTGCGCTCCAGCCCAGGCAATAGAGTGAGACCCTGTCTAAAAAAGGAAAAGAAAAAAAGAAAAGAAAAGAAAAACATGCTTCATTTGTTTTTTGTTTTGTTTTTTGAGACAGAGTCTCCCTCTGTTGCCCAGGCTAGAGTGCAGTAGTGTGATCTTGCTCACTGCAACTTCTGCCTCCCCAGTTCAAGCGATTCTCCTGCCTCAGCCTTCTGAGTAGCTGGGATTACAGGTGCCCGCCACCACGCCCAGCTACTATTTGTATTTTTAGTAGAGACAGGGTTTCATCAAGTTGGCCAGGCTGGTCTTGAACTCCTGACTTCAGGTGATTCGCCCACCTCAGCCTCCCAAAGTGCTGGGATTATAGGCATGAGCCACTGTGCCTGGCTGTTTTGTTTTTGCCACCACAGTTTTAGGCTGCCTTTCACTTTACTCGTTTGTTCACTGTTAAGTTTCCATATACAATCATTCAATTGAAAAGTATTTCCTTGCTGGTATTCTACCATACAGCAGGGTAACTGTGGTTAACAGTGAAACATTGTATATCACAAAATAACTAGGAGAGAGTCTTTTGAATGCTCTCACTACAAAAAAATGATACATGAATGAAGTCATGGATATACTAACTACACTGATTGGATTATTATGCAACATAGATATGTATTAAACAACAAATTGAAACTCACGAATAGGTGCAATTAAAATGTGTCAATTTAGGCCAAAAGTGGTGGCTCACTCCTGTAATCCCAGCACTTTAGGAGGCCAAGGCAGTCCTGTGACAGAGCAAGACTCTGACTCAAAAAACAAACAAAAAAAATTACATTTTATACTCCTCTAATCAGAAAATTTTATTAGATCCACATTCAAAATGTATCCAGAATCTCAGCACCCCGACTGTTACCACTCTGCTCCAAGTCACCCTCACACTGTACACAGATCATTGTAATAGCCTCCTAATACTTTCTTTGCTCCCACCCTTACCCCACTAACAGTGTATTTTCAACACAGCAGCTAGCGTGTATCCCATAAAAATGTAAATCAAATCTGGCCATTTCCTTGCTTAAAATTTTCCAATGGCTTCCTACCACAGTAAGAGTTAAAAACTAAAATCTGTATAAGAGTCTATAAGGCCCTACAAGAGGCAGGCCCAATGTCTCCTTGGCTCACTATGCTAGAGCTACACTAGCCACGTGGCTGCTTTTTCTTGAGATGGAATTTTGCTCTTGTTGCCCAGGCTAGAGTGCAATGGCGTGATCTCGGCTCACTGCAACCTCCGCCTCCTAGGTTCAAGTGCCTCAACCTTCCAAGTAGCTGGGTTTACAGGCACGCGCCACCACGCCCAGCTAATTTTGTATTTTAATAGAGATGGGGTTTTTCCATGTTGGTTAGGCTGGTCTCGAACTCTTGACCTCAGGTGATCTGGCCGCCTCGGCCTTCCAAAGTGCTGGGATTACAGGCGTGAGCCACCGCACCCAGCCTCTGGTTGCTTTTTCAACATGACAGGCATATTCTCACCTTAGAGACCTGTTATTCCACAGACCTGGAAAAATACTTGCCCCAGAAATCCACGACTCATTTCCTCAACTCCTTCAGTTCTTTTTGTGTTATCCCCTTCTCAGAGAAGTCTTCCCTGATAACTATTTAAAACTGCAGCCACCAAAAACACTTTATATGCTCCCTTTCCTGTTTTATTTTTCTCAATAATACCAACTAAGTTGATACATAATTTATTTATTTGTTTTTGAGGCAGGGTCTCGCTCTATCATCCTGGCTGGAGTGCAGTGGCACAATCATGGTTAACTTGCAGCCTCAAACTCCTAGGCTCAAGTGATCCTCCCACCTTAGCCTCCTGAGTAGCTGAAAATACAGGTGCATGCCACCACTCCTGGCTAATTTTCTTTTTTATTTTTTGTAGAGACAGGATCTCCCTATGTTGTCCAGGCTGGTCTTAGGTGATCCTCCCACCTTAGCCTCCCAAAGTGCTGGGATTACAGGTGTGAGCCACCTGTTTACTGGCCAATACATGTTTAATATGCTTTTATTTTTGCCTATTTCCACGCACTTGAATGTAAGCTACACCAGGATAAATATTTTTTAGTTTATCCTAACAAATGAATAAACGGGAAGTCTTTCACCCATCCTACCACATGAAGACACAGGGAAAAGACACCATCTATGAACCAGGAAATGGGACCTCACCAGACACCAAATCTGCCAGCACCTTGATCTTGGATTTCTCATCCTCTAGAACTATGAGAAATAAATTTCTGCAGTTTATAAGCTACCAAGTCTATGGCATTTTATAATAGCTGTTTGTGATATTTTATAACAGCACTCTGAACTTACTAAGATAAGCAGGTGAGGTACAGAGATTAGCCTATGGAAAAGCCTCAGAGAAAAGAAAAAAACCTGACACACTATAAAAGCAGAGAAGGTTCAATATGTCTGCATCAAAGGGTATCAAGAAGACTACGGGAAGAAAAAGAAAGCAGATCACCAACAAATAAATAAATAAACA
Source organism: Cacajao melanocephalus (assembly GCA_963573385.1). NCBI lineage: Eukaryota > Metazoa > Chordata > Mammalia > Primates > Pitheciidae > Cacajao > Cacajao melanocephalus. The sequence goes on along the minus strand of CAUYLG010071211.1, from coordinate 34,349 downwards.
ACAAAAAAAAAAACTTCTAGAACAAGCTAAAGAATTTAGACTTTATTCTAAGGACAGCTGATTGAAAGCCATTAACCTGTATGTTTTGTTTTTTTGTTTTTTTGGTTTTTTTTTTTTTTGAGACAGAGTCTTTAGCACCTAGGCTGAAGTGCAGTGGCATGATCTCAGCTCACTGCAATCTCTGCTTCACAGGCTCAAGAAATTCTCGTGCCTCAGCCTCCTGAGTAGCTGAGATTACACCCATGCACCATCATGCCCAGCTAAATTTTTTTTTATTTTTTTTTTTTTTGTATTTTTAGTAGAGACAGGGTGTCTCCACGCTGGCCAGGCTGATCTTCAACTCCTGGCCTCAAGTGATCCCTCAGCCTGGGCCTCCCAAAGTGCTGGAATTACAGGCGTGAGCCACCATGCCTGGCCTTACCTGGGTTTTAACCAGGAAAATGGCATAATAAAATCTTAGCTATATTTTAAAAGAATAGCTTCAATTAGAAGAGAGAGGAGATAGGAGGTGGGTAACATTAGACAAAAGGAAGACAGTTACAATAATATGTGAGAGTTAATGATTGATGGTAGTCTGATTAAGGCAGCAACAGAATGGACTAACATTATTACTTAAGCAATTTGAATATAAAAAGTTTCCTGAGGAGGTGATAATTGAAATAAAATTATCATTATTATTATTATTATTATTATTATTTGAGACAAAGTTTTGCTCTTGTTGCCCAGGGTGGAGTGCAATGGCACAATCTCAGCTCACCACAACCTCTGCCTCCTGGGTTCAAGCGACTCTCCTGCCTCAGCCTCCCGAGCAGCTGGGATCACAGGCATGTACCACCACACCCAACTAATTTTGTATTTTTAGTAGAGATGGATTTTCATCATCGTGTTGATAAGGCTGGTCTTGAACTCCTGACCTCAGTTGATCCACCCACCTCAGCCTCCCAAAGTGCTAGGATTACAGGCATGAGCCACCTCGCCTGGCCAATTAAAATAATATATAAAGAAAGGAGCCAGCAGGGGAGAATGTTGCAGGTAGAAAGAACAAGTAAAAAGACTTTAAACTAGAGTTATAGGTTTAAGAAAAAAATAGGTCAGAGTAGCCAATGTCAATGAGCAAAGGGGAGAATAAAAAGAAATGAGATTTGATAGCTAGGTAGAGGCCACATATGCAGGGCCTTACAGACCATGATAAGATATAATGGAATTTATTTTGCATAATAGGAAGCCAATGAATTTTTTTTCTTTTCTTGCTGGGAAGAATAACCTCCAGCACAAGCTGAAAGCAGGCATTTCCTAAAGCCAATGAAGATTTTAATTGAGGGAATGGCCTGATCTGATTCCAGTCCCTCTGGTTGCTCTTTGGAGAAGTGACCTAAAGTAACAAGGATAATACACTCTTATGATCATCCAGGTGAAAGACGATGACGGCAGCAGAAACAGAAAGAAGAGGATAAGACCAGGCACGGTGGCTCACACTTGTAATCCTAACGTTTCAGGAGCCAAGATGGGCGGATCACTTGAGGCCAGGAACTTAAGACCAGCTTGGACAACATAGCAACACCCCTCTCTACAGGAAAATTAAAAATTAAATTTCTACACAGCTTCCTTTGAAAAAAAAAAGGCGGGGTTTGGGAACAGACTGAAGATACATCTAGACATCTAGAGGCTAAAATGAATAGGAGTTATCATTTATGAATATGGTAGATGAGAAAAAGGAAAAATCAAGTTTGCTCTGAAATCCTTAGCTTCAGTATCTGAGATTTTCTACAATTTTCAGGTTTCTAAGACAGCAAAAAGAATAGCAAGTTGAGCCAGGTGCAGTGGCCCACGCCTGTAATCCCAGCACTTTGGGAGGCTGAGGTGGGCAGATTACTTGAGGTCAGGAGTTCAAGACCAGCCTGACCAACATGGTGAAACCCTATCTCTACTAAAAATACAAAATTAGCTGGGCATGGTAGCATATGCCTGTAATCTCAGCTACTTGGGAGACTGAGACAGGAAAATTGCTTGAACCCAGGAAGCGGAGGTTGCAGTGAGCCAAGACTGCACCATTGCACTCCTGCCTGGGCAACAAGAGCAAAACTCCATCTAAAAAAAAAAAAATAGCATGTTGAATGTTGGGGCAGGAAAAGGGTGGAGGGCAAGATTTAACTTAAGCATATTAAATTTATGACAAATATTAAATTTAAAATGCATATTAAATACCTAAGTTTCCACCTGAAGAATCTAGAAAAAAGATGAGCAAACTAAATCCAAAGTACATAGATGGAGGAAATTAAATATAAAAGCAGACACCAATAAAAGAGAAAAGCAAAAGATAGAGAAAATTAAAGTCAAAAGTTGGCTATCTTAAAAATTAATAAATGGATAAACTAATAGGAATAATCAGGGAAAAAGAGAAAATATTTTCTCTCTTACCAAAATCATGGGGTATCACTACAGATGCTATAGATATTTATGCCAATAAATTCTACACCTTAGATGAAATAACAGATTCCTTAACAACACAATTCACCAAAACTGACTGAAAAAGAAACAGAGAATCTGAGTAATAATTAATACACTTCCCAAAAAGAAAGCTCCAAGCCTAGATGGTTTTACTAGTGAATTCTAGCAAAGATTCAAGGTATACTTAGCACCTATTTCTTTCAGAAAATACAGGAAGGAGTGCTTCCTAATTTATCAGGCCAGAAAAACCCAGATACCAAAACCTGACAAAAACATTTCAAAAAAGAAAATTATAGACTGATATCCCTCATGACCAAATGCAAAGGTCCTCAAAAAATATACAAACAAATGAAATCTAACAGTATAAAGGCTGAGCATCCATTATCTAAAATGCTTGGGACACTTTTGGATTCTGGATTTTTTTTCTTTTTTTCTTTTGTATTTTGGAATGTTTACATGATACTTACCAGCTGGACATCTTAATCCAAAAAATCCAAAATCTGAAATGAACACCATTTCAGCACTCAAAAAGTTTGGAATTTTGGGGCATTTCAGATTTTGAATTTTCACATTAGGGATGCTCTACCTGTATTAAAATAGTATTAACAACACAGCAAAACCAAGTGGAGCTTATATTAGAAATAGAAAAGTAGATCAACTTCAAAAATCAATGTAAATAATCATAATAAGGGAAGGAGAAAATCATATTATCATCTCAATAGATGTGGGAAAATCATTTGGCAATATTCAAAATTCATTCGAAGGAAAGGGGGAAGGGAAAAGAAGGAAGAGAGGGAGGAAGACAAGAGGACAAGCTCTCAGAAAACTAGAAAGCATCCTTAAGCTGATCAAAAAAAACTATGGCTACCATCATTCTCAGTGATAAAAACCTTAAATGCTATTCCCCTAAATTCACAAAGTAAAATATTTGCTTTCCCCAATTCTATTTAATATTTGACCCAAATTAAAGTCCAATATTGTGTGCTGCCTTGACATCTGGTGAAACTGGGAGGGCCTCAAATGGCCTGACCACAAGTTCCCCTCCCCATTCTGCTCCCAAGGATAAGGTCACCTACTCCTCAAATAGCCCTCCTGATCACAGGGACAAGGCACACCACCTGCTTATCCCTATGTAGTGGGTTTCCGTACCGTGGTCCCCTGCCAGCCCACAGACTTATCTAAACAATCCGATCATATCCCTCTTTAGGAACCAGAAGGCACCCAGCCTCTTGATAGTACCAAGCCTGCCTCCCACAGCCCCTGGTTGTTCATTTTGTTCCCAAATGTAATCTTCATGTAGTCATGCATGGCTCCACAGCTGAGGAAAGATTTAATTAATTGGATAATAGATTTTTCCTTAATCCAAAATGAAAAACAAAAAAGAAGGATACAAAATATAAAACAGGCCAGGTATGAGGGCTCACAGCTGTAATCCCAACATTTTGGGAGGCCAAGGCACGAAGATCACATGAGGCCAGGAGGTCAAGACCAGCCTCCAGCCAGAGTCACAGATGGAGACCCCATCTCAAAAACTAAAAATTAAAAAGTAAAACAGGGATGGGTGCAGTGGCTCACGTCTGTAATTCCAGCACTTTGGGAAGCTGAGGCAGGAAGAATGCTTAAAGCCAGGATTTCAAGATCAGCCTAAGCAATATAATGAGATCCCATCTCCACCAAAAAAAAAAAAAAAAAAGCCAGGCATGGTGATGTGCACCTATAGTCCCACTAGTGGAGACGTCAGATTGGGAGAACTGCTTGAGCCCAGGAGTTCGAGGCACAGTGATCTATGACCATGTTCCAGCCCAGGCAATAGAGCGAGACCTTGCCTCAAAACAAAACAAAACAAACAAACAAAACAAAACACACACACACACACACACACACATATATATATATATGATAGAATAAATGATAAAGGGAGAAATTTTAACATACAGGCAGCCCCCAATTTAGGATAGTTTGACTTAAAATTTTTGACTTTATGAAAGATTTATCAAGATTTAACCCCATCATAAATCAAGGAGCATCTGTGTATCTAATCTAGGTTTCAGATGGCAATAACAGAAAAAAAATTGAGGCAATAGTCAAAGACAATCACTGAGAATTTACCAAAAACATACACACACACACACACACACACACCAAGAAATGAATGAAAGAGACTAGAACAGATTAATTGATTGGCTGATTAATTACAAAAACAACCATAGAAGTAAAGGATCCCTTCTAAAGAACGAAATAGACTAAAAGCAGTCTTCTCAACAGTAACAATATGACCCAGAAAGAAGACAGAGATGGAAGTTTTCAAGTTGTGACCAAAAAAAAAAGGTCTGTATGTAGAATTTTATGCTCAGCAAAATCTTGTTTCCAGGACAAGCATGAAACAAAATTTTAGACTAAAACTGAGAGTCTAGCAAATTAGTTCTCATTAAAAAAATCCTAAAGGATACATTATAAAAAGTAAAAAATAATTGTAAGTGAAAGGCTGAAGATGCAATAAGGAATGGTAAACAACTATACTAGTTAAATACATGAATAAATCTAAAAACAACAATAACCTCTAATTTGTGAGGATAAAAGAAAATAAGATAAAACTAAATTACAGAACCACAATATAACGTAAGTTGGGAAGTAGTGATCCATATGAAAGCATTCAAAGGTCCTTGAAACCAAAGAAGAGAAAAATATCTTAGACATTATATATGTTACAAAAGAAACAAAAATGGGCCAGGCATGGTGGCTCACACCTATAATCCCAGCACTTTGGGAGGCCGAGGTGGGTGGATCACTTGAGGACAGAAGTTTGAAACCAGCTTGGTCAACATGGTGAAACCCTGTCTCTACTAAAAATACAAATTAGCAGGGTGTGGTGGCATGTACCTGTAATCCCAACTACTTAGGAGGCTGAAATAAGAGAATCGTTTGATCCTGGGAGGTGGAGACTGCAGTGAGCCGAGTTTGTACCACTGCACTGCAGCTTGGGCAACAAAGCAAGACTCCATCTCAAAAAAATAAAAAGAAAAGAAAAGAAACACTAAATGAACAGAATATAATGCATAATATCCAAACTAGCTGCAGTACCCAGGACCAAACTCAGCAATGCACTCCACCACCATGTGAAGGTCACTTACCAAAGGGCCAGCAAAGAAGAATAATAAACAGCTAGAGGTAGGAAAAAAACCAGAAGAGTGTGGTATTACAGAAACACAGAAAAGAGTGTGTAGTAAGGAAGTTAAATCCAAACTAAGGCAAAAAGAAAAAAGAGAAACAGAAAAGAGAGAAAAAAAAAGAGAGAGAAACAGAAAAGCAAGACAAAGTACATAAAGAACAATAAAATTAAATCAAAATACATCAATAGCCAAAATAATTCAAAGGGGTTCTCCCAGTTAAAAGACAAGTGTCATGCTCTTTAAAAAAAAAAAAGAAAGAAAAAAATAACACCTAAAACAAAAGGAACAAAAAATATGAAAATGAAAAGAAAGAAAAAGTCCAAGCGCAGTGGCTCACTCCTGTAATCCCAGTACTTTGGGAAGCCAAGGCAGCGAATCACCTGAGGTCAGATGTTCAAGACCAGCCTGGCCAACATGGCAAAACATCATCTCTACTAAAAATACAAAAAAAAAAAAAAAATTAGCCAGGTGTGGTAGCACACACTTACAATCCCAGCAGTATACTCAGGAGGCTGAGCCAGGAGAATCACTTGAACCTGGGAGGCAGAGGTTGCAGTGAGCCAAGATTGCACCACTGTACTCCAGCCTGGGCAACAGAGTGAGACTCTATCTCAAAAGAGGAGGGAAGGGGAGAGAAGGGGACGGAGGGAGAGGCAGAAGAAAGAGAGAGAAAGAAAAGAAAAGAGAGCGAAAGACAGACAAAATACTAGGGTTATTCCATTACTGGAGTTATTCCATTACTATTAAACATCAATTCACCAAAAAGACATAACAGATCTAAGTAGACAGGATATGAAGCCAGTGACTGTAAATGGCATGTTAGAGAAGTTTGGCTCTGAAGGAAAGCAAATAACAGATGGTACCTGAAGGGGGAATTTCAAATCAAATAAAGAGTTTTTGGTTTTGGTTTTTTCATTTTTTTTTTTGGTGTTCTTTTCTTGTTTGGTTTCATATGAATCATACTGAACAAATTTGTATATTATTGGGAATTATATGAAGTAGAGGTAAAAGGTGAAGTAGCAGGAGGGAGAGCAGGAGGGAGAGAGGATAAATCCAGAATAAGAAAGAATGGAATCCAGAGAATAAGAGAAAGGATTGAAATTTGATAAAAAGGACTTGTCTTCAGTGTATTAAAGTAAATCAGGTATGGTATAGGTATGATAAAATAAGAACTTTTATGTAATCGTTCCTATTTTCTGTTATATGTAAGGTGACTGAGAGAAGGTTAAAAAGAAGAGACAGAGAGATTTGAAAACAAAGAAGGTACAAAATAACTATCTTAGAAAGTAGGAAGTTTTAACCCTACTAATACAATATTAACTGTATTGCCCGGCACTGCTCAATACCATACCCATTGGAGATGTTTTCTGGTGTTGGCCTGAGGCCAACTCAATTATTACTAGATTCCTTTCCTGGGTTATAACTCAGCACTTCAAGTTCATCATATCATGAACACAGTTTGGAACATTTTTCTTAAAGACATTTCCTTAAACTTTTTCTTAAGTCCAGCTAATACTTTTCCTCCCCTCTCACAAATTTGTAAAATCTTACTATGGTTAATATACATACACATGGAGACAAATAATAAACAGATGGTCAGAGAGACAAAACAGAATGATGAATGGACAGAAAGAGGACATATCCAGAAATGTATGCACAATACACAGACTCATCAACTAAGAGGTGGAGAAAAGGAGAGCAGAGAAAAAAAAGATTGGGTAAGGACTACAGCTAGGCCTTCAAAGGGGCAACTGACAAAAAGTGTCAGAGCAAAATGTGAGTGTCTTGATCTCTTAGTGGTAGTATTATGGGTGAGTGTTAGGTCCTTCACGTTCCTTATCTCCTTTTTCTATAATCATTAAATGTTACTTATTCATTAAAAATAATAGGGCCGGGCACGGTGGCTCACACCTGTAATCCCAACACTTTGGGAGGTCAAGGCAGGTGGATCATGAGGTCAGGAGTTCAAGATCAGCTCAGCCAACATAGTGAAACCCTGTCTCTACTAAAAATATAAAAATTAGCCAGGCATGGAGACGCACACCTGTAATCCCAGCTACCTGGGAGGCTGAGGGAGGAGAATCACTTGAACCTGGGAGGCAGAGGTTGCAGTGAGCTGAGATTGTGCCATCACACTCCAGCCTAGATGACAAGAGTGAGATGCTGTCTCAAATAAATAAATTAATTAATATAAAAATAATGCAACTAAGGCTGACTTCAAAATTTGAGGTTTTTTTACTTATTTACAAATACTTTCTCCATTTTTAATATAATGTATTTATATTTAATATAATATAATGTCTTTAATATCAAAGATAAAAGTCCTTACAAAGCCATAAATGGACAGTAAATAATATGTCAATTTTATAGATAACCCAATTTTTCCTTAGTCCAGTAGTTCATGACAGTACACACACATAAATAGATACTAATTAATCTGTAATTCTCTATAAACAGACTTTTTAAAATCTTCAGTGAGATAACATTAGCATTAAAGACAAATTGGCAATACTATTTTTCAGAGTCTTAATAAACACTTTCTCAGTCTCACAACTAGGCAAAGGTTAGCTACAAGTATGTTTCACAGGTTACATTCCAATTTATAAGAAAAATTATGAGAACTTTTTCTATACAAGGCAACTTTAAGTCACCAATCGTTACACCACATATTTGCTCATTTTCCGTTAAATAATATTGAATTTTATTTCCAAGTTATTATTTCCATACCTCTGAAGAGCTTTCATTATTGACATCTACTGTGTTTATAGGAGTTGCTGATGAATCTAAATCAGAACCTTGAGAGCCAACTCTCCCAGGAGTCTGGAACACAAACAGAAGGGGGAAAAAAACAAAGCAGACATTAACAATATATTCAAAAGCCATTTAATAATCTAAACCTTTACGTGTAAGAAAAGTAGATGTCTTTACAAAAATAACAGTACTAACAATATCCTTTATGAAAGACTGTACCTCTGAATCAAAATCTCTATATATGCTTTTCTCTCATTTTCAGTCACTTTAATAAAATGTATACAGTGCTTTATAAAGTCTTCAAGTCACCTTCACAAAACATCTTACTTAATCAAAATGACATCTCTAAGACAGGTAAGATGGATGTTATCACTGTAGAGAAGAAAACAGATTTAAAGCAGGAAGTGACTTGTTCAACACTGTACTGTTTTATTTTTTGTCTTGCTCTGTCACCCAGGCTGGAGTCTTGCTCTATCACCCAGGCTGGAGTGCAGCGGTGCAATCTCGACTCACTGCAACCTCCGCCTCCCAGGCTCCAGTGATCCTCCCACCTCAGTCACCCGAATAGCTGGGACAATAGGTGCACACCACCACACCTGGCTACTTTTTTGTATTTTTAGTAGAGACAGGGTTTCACCATATTGCCCAGGATTGTCTCAAATTCCTGAGCTCAAGTGATCTGGGCATCTCCGCCTCCCAAAGTGTTGGGGTTATAGGTCTAAGTCACCATGTCCAGCCCACCACTGTACTGTTAACAAAAATCAGAAAGCCCTCAAGATGCAACTTCAAGGAGGAAAAAAAAATCAGAAAGTACTCAAGATCCAAGTTAAGGAAAAAAAATCAGAAAGAAGCAGAACTAAAATGCAGATCTTCTGAATGCTTTGACAATGCTCTCTTTTCTACACAAACTAACTATAATGATTCAAAGGGTGCCAAAAAGACCAATGCAGCCCAAGTTATCAAGTCCCCATCATCAACCACTCAAACCAATCATTACCATCTGTCTCCAATACTTGATATGACACCACCAGAGACACATTTTGGAGCGTTAAAGATCTTTTCCCCCTGCACCATTTATCACTTAGCATTATCATTTATTAACATGCAGGTGTTACTTGGCCAGGCACGGTGGCTCATGTCTGTAATCACAGCACTTCAGGAGGCCAAGGCAGGCAAATCGTAAGGTCAGGAGTTTGAGACCAGTCTGACCAACATGGTGAAACCCCATCTCTACTGAAAATACAAAAATTAGCTGAGCTTGGTGGTACATGCCCGTAATCCCAGCTACTCCAGAAGCTGAGGCAAGAGAATCACAAACTCGGGAGGTAGAGGTTGCAGTGAGCAAAGATGGCACCCCTACACTCCAGCCTGGGCAACAGAGTAAGACTCTTTCCCGGGGGAGGTGGGGGGAAATATATATATATATGGTTGTGTCTCAAGGACTATACATATGTGTGTGTGTATATATATGTACATGTGTGTGTTACTTTTACATCAAATTACTTTTTGAATGAATTTGAGACCTAGTAAAACATTGAGTAAAAAGAGATTTAGAGCATAAAAACTGACTCAATAATACTCAACAAAAATATACATGGTTCATGCTAGCATTATTCACATTTTACACATGAGGGAACCAAGTCATAAAGACTAAGTAAACTGCCCAAAGTCAGATGGCTAATAAATGGAAGAAGGGATTTTAATTAGAGCAGTGTGGCTCTTAATCACTAACCAATGCTGCTTCTCTGTTAGGTATCTCCACTGAAATGCCCCTCAATCACCCAAGATTCAAAACAACTCACGACATATTTGCCTCAACATGTGAACATACTGTACATCTCTACTAAATACTCAACCCAAATACCAAATAAGAATGAATTCATAATGCTATATTCATTCATTAAAATGATTATAAAAACTACATACAGGCCGGGCGTGGTGGCTCACACCTATAATCCCAGCGCTTTGGGATGCTGAGGTGGGCGGATCACCTGAGGTCGGGAGTTCAAGACCTGCCTCCTGACCAATGTGGAGAAAACCCATCTCTACTAAAAATACAAAATTAGCCAGGCATGGTGGCACATGCCTATAATCCCAGCTACTTGAGAGGCTGAGGCAGGAGAATCACTTGAACCCGGGAGGCAGAAGTTTCAGTGAGTCGAGACGGTGCCAGTACACTCCAACGAGGGCAACAAGAGCAAAACTCTGTCTCAAAAACAAACAAACAAACAAAAAAACTACATACAATGGAAAAATATACACAGTATGATTTAAATTATATATAAAAACTACTGATACAAGAAAAAAGTTTGAAATTCAAATAAGGATTTCTGTAGCAAGACAGGAGTCTTCATTTTAATTTTTTTCAGTTTTTGTTTTTGTTACTTTTTTTCAGAATTTTAGATCCATACTTGAATTGCTTTTATCTTGAAAAAAAATGTTTTGTTAAAGATAAGCAAATCTCCAGCTGAACAGCCAGCATTCCTTTCCTTTCCTCATGCAGATACTTTGCACATTTATTAATAGGCACATCTCGTTTTATTGTGTGTCACTTTATTGTACTTTGGAGATATGGCGCTTTTTACATATTGTAAGTTTGTGTCAACTCTACCATCAAACAAGTCTATTGGCACCATTTTTTCAATAGCATGTGCACACTTTGCATCTCTGTGTCATATTTTGGTCATTCTCACAATATTTTGAGCTTTTTCATTATTATCATATCTGTTATGGTGACCTGTGATCAATGATCTTTGAAGTTACTACTATAATTGTTTTGAGGCACTACAACCCACGCCCATATAAGATGGCAAACTTAATTGATAAATGTTGCGTGTGTTCTGACTGCTCCAGTGACTGGCCATTTCCCAGTCTCTCTCCCTTTTCCTTGAGACTCCCTATTCCTTGAGACACAACCATATTAAAATTAGGCCAATTAATAACCCTATAATGGCCTCTAAGTATTCAAGTGAAAAGAAGAGCTGCCCATCTCTCACTTAAAATCAAAAGCTAGAAATGATTAAGCTTAATGAAGAAGGCATGTGGAAAGCTGAAACAGGCCAAAAGCTAGGCCTTTTGTGCCAAACAGCCAAATGTGAACACAAAGAAAAAGTTCCTGAGGAAATTAAAAGTGCTAATCAAGTGAACACACAAATGATAAGAGCACAAATTGCTGAGAAAGTTTTAGTGACCTCAATAGAAGTTCAAACGAGCCATAACATGCCCTTAAATCAAAGCCTAATTCAGAGAAAGGTCCTAATTCTCTTCAATTTTACAAAGGCTGAGAGAGATGAGAAAGGTGCAGAAGTCTGAAGCTAGCAGAGGCTGGTTCAAGGGATTTAAGGAAAGAAGCTGTCTCCATAACACAAAAATGCAAAGTGAGCCAGCATGTGATGATGGAGAACCTGCAGCAAGTTATCCAGAAGACCTAGCTAAGATAATTGATGAAGATAACTAATAACAGACGTTCAACTCAGGAAAAAAACAGCCTTCTATTGGAAGAAGATGCCACCTAGAACTACCACACCTAGAGAGGAGAAATCAATACTAGGCTTCAAAGCTTCAAAGAATAGTCTAATTCTTCTTAGGGATTAATGGAGCTGATGACTTTTAAGTTCAAACCAACGATCATTTATACCATTCTGAAATTTCTAGTGCCCTTAAGAATTATGCTAATTCTACTGTGATCTATAAATAGAACAACAAAGCCTGTTTACCACATGGATCACTGAATATTTTAAGTCCACTATTAAGACCTACTGCTGAAAAAAAAATCCTTTCAAAATATTACTGTTCATTGACAATGCACCTGGTCACCAAAAAGCTCTGATGGAGACATACAAGGAGTTTAATGTTGTTTTCATGCCTATTAACACAACATCCATTCCACAGTCCATGGATCAAGGAGTAATTTTGACTCTCAAGTCCTATTATTTAAGAAATATATTTTGTGGGGCCATAACTACCATAGATAGTGATTCCTGTGACAGATTTGGGCAGAGAATGTTGAAAACCTTCTAAAACAGTTACCATACTAGATGTGATTAAGAACATTAGTGATTCATGGGAGGAAGTCAAAATATCAACACTAACCAGAGTTTGGAAGTTCATTCCAACCCTCATAATGACTGTGAGGGGTTCAAGACTCCAGTAAAGCAGATACAGTAGAATCAGCAAGAAAACTAAAATTAGAAGTAGAACTTAAAGATGTGACTGATAATTTTTTTTTTCCAGACAGGGTCTTGCTCTGTCACCCAGGCTGGAGTGCAATGGTGTGATCTTGGCTCACCACAACCTCCACCTCCCAAGTTCAAGCAATTCTTCTGCCTCAGCCTACTGAATAGCTGGGACTATAGGCACCAACTACCATGCCTGGCTGATTTCTCTATTTTTAGTAGAGATGGGGTTTCACCATGCTGGCCAGGCTGGTCTCTAACTCCTGACCTCGTGATTCACCTGCCTCAGCCTCCCAAAGTGTTGGACGTGAGCCACCGTGCTCGGCCGTGACTGATAATTTTCATGATAAAATTTTAATGGAGGAGTGGATTCTTAGGGATGAGCAAAGAAGGCAGTTTCTTGAGGTGGAATCTACTCCTGGGGAAGATGCTGTGAACACTGTTGAAATGACAACAAAGAATTTAGAATATTTCATAAATTTAGTTGATAAAGTAGCAGCAGCTTTTGGGAGGACTGACTCAAGTTTTGAAGGAATTTCTACTGTGGGTAAAATGCTATCAAATAGTACTGCATGCTACAGGGAAATCTTTCATGAAAGGAAGAGTTAATCAAAGCAAAGCAGCAAACTTCATTGTTGTTTTAAGAAATTGCCACAGCCATCCCAACCTTCAAAAACCTTCACCCTGGTCAGTCAGCAGCTATCAATATAGAGGCAAAACCTTCCACCAGCAAGAAGATTATGACTACCTGGGCAAGGTGGCCCACATCTACAATCCTAGTACTATGGGAGGCCAAGGCAGGAGGATCACTTGGAGGTAGGCATTTGAGACCACTCTGGGCAACGTTTAAAAAAATACAAAATTATATCAAAAAAAAATACAAAAATTGGCCAAGCATGGTGGCATGCACCTGTAGTCCCAGCTACTAGTGAGGCAGGAGAATAGGGTCTGGAGGCGGGGAACCTAAGGCTGTTTCACATCAACTTTCCAGAACTAAATTGAAAGGAAAACCCTAACTTTCCACGCTTAAGTAAAAGGACCAAAGGCTACTCCCTTTGACTTTTTCCAGTGGCAGATAGGAAATTGGCTGTCCACAACAAATCAGACTGATTGTGGGCAAGTCTTCGTTTGCACAGAAGTAAAACTGTAGCTTCACCCTAGGCTCTGATTGGATGCTTTTCACACAACACTGTTGAAATGACAAAAGAACTTAGAATATTCCATTAATTTTAGAAATTCCAAAATTGTGCATAAAATGCTATCAAACAACATTGCATGCTACAGGGAAATCTTTCATGAAAGGCAGAGCTCATCAAAGCAATGCAGAAAACTTCATTGTTGTTTTATTTGTTTTCCAAAACTGGAATAGAAAATTCCAAAACTGGTTGCAAAAAGCAACCAATCAGATGTTTGCACAGGAGTGTGACCTCTGTAACTTCATTTCAGCCTCTGGTTGGCTGCTTTCTGCAACCAATGGGACTTATTGTGGGAACCACTTCATTTACATGAGGTGACCATGAAGTGACCAATGGGAAACATCCAGTGGGTATTTGGACCCAAGAAGATTCTGTATCTGGGCTCAGGCCCACTTCCACACTGTGGAGTGTACTTTCATTTTCAAAAAATCCCTGCTTTTGTTCTTTCATTGCTTCATTCTTTCTTTTACTTTGCAGGGCATTTTGTCCAATTCTTTTTTCAAGACGCCAATAACCTGGACAACTTGCAGTCATAACATTCTACCAGTGATACTAGGAAGGCTGAAGTGGAAGGATCACACTTAAGCCCAGGAATTCAAAAATGCAGTAAGCTATGATCGCACCACTGAACTCCAGACTGGGAGACACAGCGAGACTCTGTCTCATTAAAGAAAAAAGATTTGAGAAGGCTTTTTTCACTGAAGGATCAAACGATTGTTAACATTTTATAGCAATAAAATATTTTTAAATTAAGGTATCTACTTTGTTTTATTAGACATAATGCTATTGCACACTTAACAGACTACAGTATGCTGTGAATATAATTTTATATGCACTACGAAACCAAATAATTTATGTGACTCATTTTATTGTGATATTTGTTTTATTGCAGTGATCTAGAACCAAGCCTGCAAAATCTCCAATATGCCTATATACAAGTATGCCTATATACTTGTATTATATTTATATAAATTGGGAAACTAGAACAAGTAGAAAATAACAACCAGTAATTAAAGCTACAGAGAAACTCCCAAACTCTTCTTAAACATAATTCCTCAAAGGAGGGTGTAAGATTAAGCTCTTATTTTATATTCTGGATAAAGTATTAACCTAGCATGCCATGACAAGGGGGAAATAAAATGATCATGAACCTTTTTTAAAGTACTTATATTCTTTGGAATTCTCAAAAGAACTCAGGGTTCTGTGAGGTTCTGTCAACTAAAGAATGACAAAAATGGAACATTATGGCTGGGCACAAATGGCTCACGCCTGTAATCCTAACACTTTGGCAGGCTGAGGTAAGTGAATCACTTCAGGTCAGAAGTTTGAGACCAGTCTGGCCAATATGGTGAGACCCGGCTCTACTAAAAATACAAAATTTAGCTGGGCATGGTGGTGCATGCCTGTAATCCCAGCTACTCGGGAGGCTGAAGCAGAAGAATCACTAGAACCTGGGAGGCACAAGTTGCAGTGAGCCAACATCATGCCATTGTACTCCAACCTGGATGACAAAGCAAAACTCTGTCTTAAAAAAAAAAAAAGAAAGAACATTACCTTGTGTAACTGTTTTCTTTCTTCCCCCACACCCACCCACCCCCCCAGCTTTTTTTTGTTTTTTTGTTTTTTTTTTTTGAGACAGGGGTCTCACTATGTTTTCCAGGTGGGTCTCACTATGTTGCCCAGGCTGGTCTCAAACTCCTGGGCTCAAGTGATCTTCCCACCTAATCCTCCCAAACTGCTGAGACTACAGGCATGAGCCACTGCACCCAGCCTATGTTTCAATAAAGATGGACAGAGAACATCAGGGGTACACTTCAGAAAGAGACAGGTATCTTACTAATGAGTGGAAAAAAAAAAAACCCACAAACATTGTTGAGAGATGGAGGAGGCAATAACCGTACCCTGTCCAAGAACAGTAGCAACCACCACACCAAGGCTTATCCAGAACAGATAGAAAGTGGCATAATTTCAATAAAGTACTAAAGATGAAGAATGCAAAATGAATCTCTGGTCAAACACAAATGAAAATGAGAGGAGTTGATATAAAGAGTCTCCATTTGGTTGTCAGTATCAGGAGCCACTACCCAAAATGATGGATTATAAGGCTTTCATCCTCAGAGAAGTCACAGAAGGTTAAGCCAACTGAATACATGAGTGAAATACCCATGATTTTAGATACCACCAATCTAGATCAAATCCCACTTCAGCCTAACTTCAATTTGCTACAGGCTTTGGAGAGGTTGTACTTTATTGCCAGGTCTCGGAACCTGAGCACTACGCTCCTGCGTCAGCGTGGTTGCTGACCCTTCTGGGAGGTTTCCACTTTCTAGACAAGCAGAAAAAGCTTGTGAAACAATCAAAGCAGTGATGCCAAGGATGTCATGGCAGAAGTCCTGGGTTCCTGAGCCATTGAGAGCTCACCGGGCTGGATTTTACATTCCTGGTGCATCACACAGGCACATTCATCCTGCTGACACTGTATTCCATCCTGACTGTGAAACTCAAGGATTATCTTCCTGGGCACTGAATAGGGTCAGCTTTTAACTTAGTCTCTTCACTTTGTGGTAGGGCCAAAGCAGTGGAAGAATTAGGGGAGAGGGAGCAGTGCGCCTCTACTTTCTCCTTCCTCTTGCTCATTCTCATTTTCTTTGTCCTTACAACCTTCCTAAAACACCTATGCTTTTTTTTAAAGTTGATCTTTCTTTTCTGGACTGGAGGCATAGCAGGATATTGTGAAACCTCAGCCCCATGACTCTTGGAAGTCTCCTCCAATGGTTCTGACAATGATTCCAAACTTTTCTGCAGAGGGTCATTCTCCCTTGGGTAGAATTTATCTCCCGTATCTTGAGTATTTGGTAATTGGTTCAAGTCTTTAGTGACATGTGTGGGAGATTCCTAAACCCAGTTAATGAGGATTTTTTTTAACCTACTATGCTGATCCCAGCCACTCTGCAGAAACAAGGAATCACAACAAATGGACCAAAAGTCAAATGATTTTTTAAAAAACGTAGTTAGCACCCTGACTGTTTCCAACGATGTATCATAGATACAGCTATCACAGATACCGGGGGTATACTGATCTCAGATTTCTCCCCTTGACTTATCTAAAGGCATTCAATGGCCTTCAGAAATAAGTACTGAAGTTGTTCTTGGCCTAGGGAATTACAAATTTCCTGGTACAGTATGAAGGAGAAGGCCTCAGTCTCTACAGTCCCTTTAAATTTTCCCAAAATCTAACATTCTAAACTGTCTAAATTTATCCAGAATATATATTTACTGTGTTCATTTAATGCCCACAAAATTTTCTTGTTTTCATCATTATATCAGCTACAGTCCTCCAAACACCAAAGCAAGCAAGATCTTTCCAAAATAATATAATTGAGACATGAATTTATAAATAAATAAAATCCAGCTCTGGATTTAGTGATAAACTCATGGATGTGGCAAAAAGTAAATGGTGAAAACATTCCAAAAGAGTATTTAAATTGGATTTTTTTTTTTTTTTTTTGAGATAGAGTCTCACTCTGACACCCAGGCTGGAGTGTAGTGGCGCAATCTCGGCTCACTGCAACCTCTGCCTCCCAGGTTCAAGTGATTCTCCTGCCTCAGCCTCCTGAGTAGTTTGCATTACAGGCACACACCACCATGCCCAGCTAATTTTTGTATTTTTAGTAGAGACAAAGTTTCACCATGTTGGCCAGGCTGGTCTCAAACTCCTGACCTCAAGTGATTCACCCACCTCCACCTCCCAAACTGCTGGGATTACAGTTGCAAGAGACCGTGCCCAGCCTAAATCGGATATTTAATATAAAGAACTGTTGTATATAACTAGATATTCATTTTTGATTCATTAGCATTTCAATAGCTTCACACTACAACGAAAGGCAATGGAAACAGGAAGTTATACTTCTAAAGAACTGTATTTTCCCCATTTCTATTTCCTTTATTTTTCCAAGTGCCAGATGGCTTGTCACCTAAGGTTTTCCTTGACTGAGAAGAAGTAAGCAATTCAAAGAAATACTGTACTTTTATCTTTTTATTTTTGTAGAGATGAGGTCTCCCTACGTTGCCTAGGCTCATCTGGAACTTAATAGGCTCCAGTGATTCTCCTGCCTCAGTCTCCCAAAGTGCTGGTAGTACAGGTGTGACCCACCACGGCCGCCTGAAATAAGGTACTTCTACATAATCTTATTATCGCCACCTAAAATACCCTTTCTCAAATCTGCCTAAAATAATCCTAGTAAATATATGTAGGGAAAGCCCAAGAGGCATGGGGAGTAAACAAAGCAAAAACAGGGAAACCCTCACAAGATAGGGTTTTTTTTGTTTTGTTTTGCTTTGTTTTGAGACAGAGTCTTACTCTGTCACCCAGGCTGGAGTGCAGTGGTGCGATCTTGGCTCACTGCAACCTCCACTTCCTGGTTCAAGCAATTATCCTGCATCTCAGTCTCCCGAGTAGCTGGGATTACAGGCATGCACCACCACACCCAGCCAATTTTTGTATTTTTAGTAGAAATGGGGTTTCGCCATGTTGGTCAGACTGGTCTCGAACTCCTAACCTCATGTTCTGCCTGCATCGAACTCCCAAAGTGTTGGGATTACTGGCGTGAGCGACTGCATCTGGCCAAGGTAGGGGTTTTTGATGCCCATATTTTAAACAGACTCCTTATGATTGTTGTTAAATTATCTAAATACTTCTTATTCTGTTTTTTAAGCCACTAAAATTCCTTTATTTCCATGAGAAGCCCACCAAACAATAACACTAACCCTAAAGAAATAATATAAAGTATTCTAATTTTTTCACTTAGAAAAGTTTTATTTTGCAAAAAGAATGGGATTGAAATGATTTATGCTAAAAATGTAAAGTGACAGGATGGGCACAATGGTTCACATCTGTAATCCCAGCACTTTGGGAGGCTAAGGTGGGAGGATCAGCTGAGCCCAGGAAGTCAAGGCTGCAGTGAGTTGTAATTACGCCACTTCACTCCAGCCTGGGCAACAGAGTAAGACCTTGTCTGAAAAAAAAAAAAAAAAAAAAATCCAAGTATTATTAACATAAAACCATTCTTAAAAACAAGGTAAGAATCACAATGGACCAAAAATAAAATGGAAACATTAGAGTATCCAGTATTCTGGGATCTAAAACAGGTAGAGGCAGCCAAGTTCAGTAATAATTAGAACCAAAAATGCCCTGGGTTTGTGAGGTAACAAGAAACCAGGCCCACTGTAAGAACTCAGTAAGCGGGGCAAGGTACTATCCCTTGCCATGAATAGAAACTTTTTAAAAAGCTGTAAATCCTGCCATGTACTGTTAGCAAAGTTTTTCCAGGTAGAGATGAAAGGGCATTCCAACCAAAGCATTATTTATAACAGCTTATAAATCATAAGCAATCTGTATGTTCAAAATGAAGAAACTATAAACTATGACATAACTGTCCTACAGTCTTGACAATTTATGTGATAAGTGTGAAAACTGTGTAGAAAAATGAGAATGCATGTGATATACATTGATCTATGAGAAATTAAAAAAAGAAAAGAATGTATATAAATATATATGTATATAGATTATATATAAATTTATATCATATAAATTTAGGATTTATATGATAGAAATTCTAAATTTGTCAAAGAAGAAAATACAATATTTGTATATATTATGACTTCAATTACATAAAAATATATACACATAAAAAGATTAAAGGGTAATCATATAAGACTATGAGTTTTATGATAGGATGATTTTTGTTGTTACTTTTCCCTCCATATTACTGAAAGGATGAGACTTGTGTTAAGATGATTTTATTAACCACCCACCTACTTCCACCCAAAATTTTTTGTTAGTGTTGTCATATTACTCTTAAAAGTTTTCAGATTTTTTTTAAACATTTGGGCTTGACAGGAAGATCCAGAGAATTCTAATTATCAAACACCTATCATTAATGTTTATCTACAACCAGACCAACTAAAGGAAAACCAGCTAAAACAAAACTACTTCTCTATTCATTATACTGCTGAACAAATCTGTGAGTTTTCTACACCAAGTAATACAATTCTCTGCAGACACCAAATGTAGGTCCTACAATTTAACTGAATTCTGACACTATCTCGAATTAGCACAGACCTCGCAGACTAAGGGATCAGTCCCATAAGACTGCCCTCCCTTTCCAATGCCAGTAGCAAATAAAAGCTCCCCAGGTTACTCACCCATACTTTTGTCTACCTTGGCTATGTATCGGGAACTCTCACAACTCCCCTCCTCAGGTTTGATAATTTACTATAGCAGCTCAAAGAACTCAAGGAAACACTTTACCTATGTTTACTTTAAAGGATTATCTTAAAGGATACAAATAAACAGCCAGATAAAGCAGTATGTAAGGAAAGGTCTGGAGGAGTCCCAAGCACAAGAGCTTCTGTCCCCATAAATTTTGGGATACGTCACCCACCCAACACATGAATGTATTCAGTAACCAGGAAGATCTCCAAAACCACTGTTTAAGGTTTTTACAGATGTTCCATTATGTAAGCATAACCTTGATTGATTAAGTCATTGGCCATTGGTGATTAACTCAATCTCTAGCCCCTCTATGTTCCTGGAGGTCAGAAGGTAGGGCTGCAACTTCCATATCCTTAATCTTGTGGCTAATGTCTATGGCAACCAGTCCCCAGCCTGAAGCTACCTAGGGGCCCATCAAGATGACTTCATTAGAATAAACTCAAGTATTGCCAAAAGGTACTTATTATGAATGACAAAGACACTCCTTTCACCTCCATCACTCAAGGAATTCCAAAAGTTCTAGGAGCTCCATGTCAGAAATAAGAAAAAAGACCAAATATATATTTCTTATTATAACACAATATTACAGCAATATTTGAAATTATGAAAAAAATACACAATATTCAAAGTATTTATTTCAAATAAGAGCAGATGTCGGCTGGGCATGGTGGCTCATGCCTGTAATCCCAACACTGGGAAGCCAAGGCAGGCGATCTTTTAAGGTCAGCAGTTAGAGACGAGCCTGGACAACATGGTGAAACACCATGTGTACTAAAAATACAAAAAAAAAAAAATTAGCTGGGTGTGGTGGCACTCGCCTGTAATCCCAGCTACTGGGGAGCCTGAGGCAGGAGAATCACCTGAACCCGGGAGACATGGTGCCACTGCACTCCAGCTTGGGTGACAGAGAGACTCTGTCTCAAACAAACAAACAAAAAAACAGATGTCTGCAATAAATAGGATATCCTAGATTGTAGGTATAAAAACAGATTCATACTACAAGATCAGTATAAAACAGCATTAATCTCTGCAAAAACACTATCAAAGAAGCAAATGCAAATTTGAGAAAGAATAGTACTTTAAGGGGGAAAATGTTATTGTTTACCATATGCAATATCATAGAAAGAGATATCGTCACAGCACTGTTACAGAAGTTTTAACAACTGAAAATTTTTCTGAAATAAATGATTGCTCTATTGCAGACTAGCTGTTTACTGAGTATATTTCTTTTTTTTTTTTTTTTTGAGACGGAGTCTTTCTCTGTTGCCCAGGCTGGAGTGTAGTGCCATGATCTTGGCTCACTGCAACCTTCGACTCCCGAGTCCAAACGATTCTCCTGCTTCAGCCTCCCAAATAGCTGAGACTATATGCACCCGCCACCATGCCTGGCTAATTTTTTTGTATATTTAGTAGAGATGGGGTATCACTGTATTGGCCAGGCTGGTCTCGAACTCCTGACCTCAGGTGATCCACCCCCTCAGCCTCCCAAAGTGCTTGGATTGCAGGTGTGAGCCATCGCACCAGCCTCTTTTTTTTTTTTTTTTTCCCCCTGAACAGGCAAAATCTCACTCTGTCACCCAAGCTGAAGTATAGTGGCACAATCATGGCTCATCGTAGCCTCAAATTTCCTGGGCTCAAGCCGTCCTCCCGCCTCAGCCTACTGAGTAGCTTAGGACTACAGATGAGTACCACCAGACCTGGCTAATTTCTTTTCCTTTGTTTTTGCTTTTGTTTTGTTTTGTTTTTTGAGACAGGGTCTTACTCTGTCACCCAGGCTGGAGTGCAGTGGTGCAATCTTGGCTCATTGCAACCTCTGCCTCCTGGGTTCAAAATATCCACCCACCTCAGCCTCCTGAGTAGCTAGGACTATAGGCGTGTGTCACCACACCCAACTAATTTTTGAATTTTTTTGTAGACATGGGATTTTGCCATTATGCCCAGGCTGGTCTCAAATTCCTGGACTCAAGCAATCCACCTACCTCAGCCTCCCAAAGTGCTGAGATTATAGGCGTGAGTCACCATGCCTGGCCCTGGCTAATTTTCTTTAAGCAAAATTATTTCTAAAACTGGAAAGGATACAAGTATTAGAAGTTAAATAATATACAACTCAAAAACTTGGGGATTTATAAGATATCTATAGCGAATTCTTATAAAATATACCTTTCAACATTGATTTGGTTATTCTATTTCATCCTCACCCCACCACAAAAACAAATTAGAAAGATTTTCACAAATTCAAAAAGTCCAAAAAGCCATCTACTATATGCAGACCTTAAGAACGATGCCTTAAACACATCATGCGAGCCTTATACTAAATGGATAGCCAAAGAGCTCTCACTAAACCTTTTCTACTATTAAGAGCTAAAAATGCAATATACAGATAAAGGGAAAAGGTATTTTTGCAAATAAAAAATACTATTTAAAAAAAAAATTCATGTAAAGTAATTGAGGAGTTCCCAGAGAGTTTTCATACTTGACCTCTTAGCTTATCACATACTCTCTAGGTAAATTCATTTACTCCCTTAATTTTCAGTAGCACTATTGCTGACAATAATAAAACACTAACTCTAATCCAGACATTTGCTGAGTTCCCAGTTCATATTTTCCTGTCCTGCTAAATGTATCAAGAGCACCACAAAGTCAGATTATTCAAAACCAAATTCATTTATCTTTGCTCAAACCTTTCACCCATCTGCATTCTCCATCTCGGATTATAGGAACCATCACACGTTCATTTTGCCTAAATCCAAGGCATCACTCTTAGTCATCTCTCTTTCTTAACCTTCACATCCAATTGCCAGGTTAATTCAATTGCCCACATAAATTTTGCATCTAACCCCCTTTCTCCATCTCCTTGGCCACTACTTTAATTCATGTTGCCATCATCTCTCACCTGGATTATAAAAGAGATCTAATATAGCACTCTATACCTTTACATCCACATTTCTAGCTATTTACTAAGAAATCCAGTAATGGATTTCTCAAACCGTTGTAACCAAACCAAACTCTTCATTTATCTCAATACTTTACCATCCTAGAAAAAAGTTTGCTTATCTCACTATGTTCTCCAGCTTAGTCAATAATATCCTCATTTATCAAGAACTTCAGTTAAACCCTAAATGAGGCTGGGTGCAGTGGCTCATACCTGTAATCCCAGGAAGGGATTTGGGAGGCCAAAGCAGGAGGATCATCTGAGGTCAGGAGTTCGAGACCAGCCTGACCAACATGGAGAAACCCCATCTCTACCAAAAATACAAAATTAGTCAGGCGTGGTGGTGCATGCCTATAATCCCAGATACTCGGGAGGCTGAGGCAGGAAAATCACTTGAACCAGGGAGGTTGAGGTTATGGTGAGCCAAGATTGCACCATAGCACTCTAGCCTTGACAACAGAGTAAGACTCTGTCTCAAAAAAAAAAATACCCTAAATGAACTATTAGCCAGGCATGGTGGTAGGCACCAGTTACCTGGAAAGCTGAGGCAGGAGAACCACTTGAACCCAGGAGGTGGAGGTTGCAGTGTGCTGAGATGACACCACTGCATTCCAGCCTAAGTGACAAGAGTGAGACTCTGGGCCAGGTGCAGTGGCTCACTCCTGTAATCCCAGCACTTTGGAAGGCTGAGGTGGGCGGATCATGAGGTCAGGGGTTTGAGACCAGCCTGGTCAACATGGTAAAATCCCATCTCTACTAAAAATACAAAAATTAGCCAGGTGTGGTGGCACACACCTGTAGTCCCAGCTACTCGGGAGGCTGAGTCAGGAGAATCCCTTGAACCTAGGAGGCAGAGGTTGCAGTGAGCCTAGACTGTAGCATTATACTCCAGCATGGGTGACAGAGCAAGACTCCATCTCAAAAAAAAAAAAAAACCCTAAATGAACTAAAACAGATATTTGCACACCAATGTTCATAGCAGCATTATTCACAATGGCTAAAATATGTAAATAACCCAATGTCCATCAATGGATGAATAGATTAACAAAAGGCAGTGTACACATCAACAATGACATATTATTCAGCCTTTAAAGGGAATAAAATTCTGGTAACATGCTACAACATAAATGAAGCTAGAAATAATTATGCTAAGTGAAATAAGCCAGACACAAAAGGATGAGGTACCTAGAAGAGTTAAATTCATAGTGACAGGAAGTGGAATTGTGGTTACAGGGGCTGCAGGGGAGGGGAGGAATGACGAGTTACTGTTTAATGAATACAGAATTTAGTTGTAATGATTGTACAACAATGTGAATAAACTTAATGCCACTGGACTGTACACTTAAAAATGGTAAAAATAGGCTGGCCCTGGTGGCTCATGCCTGTAATCCCAGCACTTTGGGAGGTCGAGGCAGGCGAATCACCTGAGGTCAGGAGCTCAAGACCAGCCAGACCAACATGGTGAAACCTCATCTCTATTAAAAACACAAAATTAGCCAGCATTGTTGTGCACACCTGTAATCCCAGCTACTCAGGAGGCTGAGGCAGGAGAATCACCTTAACCCAGGAGTCAGAGATTGCAGTGAGCCAAGATCATGCCATTGGACTCCAGCCTGGGCAACAAGAACAAAATTCCATCTCAAAAAAAAAAAAAAAAAAAGGTAAAAATAATATCCTTTAAATTATGTATATTTTGTCACAATTTTAATTAAAAAAAAATTTTTTAAACCTAAATAAGTATTTTATTGCAGGCATAACTACACAGACAAAATAATTATTTTAAGTATTTAAGAATGCAGAGTTTTGACTACATATCCTTTGGGATATAGCATAAAGCCAAAAAACACTGCTAAAAAAGAAACAGTGAAATCAATTCAATAATCTTACCAATAATATTCATATTGTTAATTTTAA
Organism: Cacajao melanocephalus; assembly: GCA_963573385.1. NCBI lineage: Eukaryota > Metazoa > Chordata > Mammalia > Primates > Pitheciidae > Cacajao > Cacajao melanocephalus. The sequence goes on along the minus strand of CAUYLG010071211.1, from coordinate 9,489 downwards.
AGCCATTTATGTGTATTTTAGCAAAAAACAGTTATGCTAATGTTAAAAGCCAAGATATTCAGCATAAGATAAAAAGATATAAATATAGAATCAAATAAGTAAAAAACCATTTTATATCTTAAATTTGAATTACTATTTTGGTTTTTGCTTTTTAACAATAATTATCATTTAAAAGCTTAAAAGCAAAAACAACCCAAAAGCAAAGTGCACCCTAAGTCCTTATATTATGATCTCTAACCATCACTCCCCCTCAAAGGAACCAGAAACATATTATTGTGCCAAAAAGCAAGGAAGCATTTTGAACACAAATAAGGTCCTGTCAAAATGACAAACATCACTTGAAGGTACTCCCACTAGCTAAAGCTCAGATCATTTTCACATCAACAAATAACACTGACTGCAAATCATTGATACATACTAATGAGTTTATAAAATATATAAAAATCATGAGTTAGTCAACTGATCTTTGACAAAGGAAAAAAGGCAATACAATGAGAAAAGATAGTTGCTATTGTCTGAATGTCCCCACCAAAACTCATATTGAAATTTAATTGCAAATGTAATGGTATTGAGAAGTGAGACCTTTAAAAGGTGACTAGGTCAGGGGAGCTCCATGCTCATGAATGGATTGCCATTATTGTGAATATGGATCAGTTATCATGGGAATGGCTTTGTTATAAAAACAAGCTCTCCAGCTGGGCCCAGTGGCTCACACCTGTAATCCCAGCACTTTGGGAGGCCAAGGTGGGCAAATCACCTGAGGTCAGGAATTCAAGACCAGCCTGGCCAGTGTGGAGAAACTCTGTCTCTGCTAAAAATACAAAAATTAGCCAGGCGTGGTGGCAGGTACCTGTAATCCCAGCTACTCAGGAGGCTGAGGCAGGAGAATCACTTGAACCCAAAAGGTAGAGTTTGCAGTGAGCCAAGATCATACCCCTGCACTCCAGCCTGGACAACAGAGCAAGACTCCATCTCAAAAACAAATAAATAAATAAAATTTAAATTTAAAAAAATTAACAGCCAGGCACAGTGGCTCATGCCGGTAATCCCAGAACTTTGGGAGGCCAAGGTGCGCAGATCACGAGGTCAAGAGATAGAGACCATCCTGGCCTACATGGTGAAACCCCGTCTCAACTAAAAATACAAAAATTATCTGGATGTGGTAGCCCAAGCCTGTAGTCCCAGCTACTGGGGAGGCTGAGGCAGGAGAATTGATTGCATCTGGGAGGTGGAGGTTGCAGTGAGGTGAGATTATGCCCCTGTACTCCAGCCTGGCAACAGAGTGAGACTCTGCCTCAAAAAAAAAAAAATTAACTCAAAATGGATCACAAACCTAAATGTAAAACACAAAACTATAAACCCTAGAAGATAACATAGGAGAAAATGGCTAAGCGTTGTCAATTTTTTTTTTTTTTTTTTTTTAGATAGAACATCAAAGGCACAATCCATGAAAGAATACACTGGACTTCATTAAAATTAAAAATGTCAGCTCTTTAAAAGACATTGTCAAGAGTAAAAAGACAAGTCATAGACTAGAGGAAAATTTTTACAAAAGACATACCTGATAATGGACTATTATCCAAAATATACAACGAACTCTTTAAACTCAACAGTAAGAAAATAAACAACCAAATTAAAAAATAAGGCAAAGACCTTAATACAGATATCTTTATAAAGAAGATATACAAATGGCAAATAAGCATATGAAAAGTTGCTCCACAGCATACACCATCAGGGTACTGCAAATTAAAACAATGGGATACCACAATTCACCTAGTAGAATGGCCAAAATTTATAACACTACCACCACAAAATGCTGACAAGGATGTGGAGAAACAGGAACAGGAATTCATTGCTGGTGAAAATATAAAATGGCACAGCTATTTTGGAAGACAGTTTGGTACTTCCTTATAAAACTAAACATACTGTTATATACAATTCAGTAATCACACTCCTCAGTATTTACCCAAGTGAACTGAAAACTTCTGTCCACACCAAAACCTGCACACAGAGGTTTAAAGTAGCTTTATTCATAATAGCTAACACTTCGAATTGACCAAGACGTTTTCCAGTGGGTAAATGAATAATTACTAGTACATTCAGACAATATAATATTCTCCAGCATTAAAAAGAAATGAGCTATTAAGCCATGAAAAGACAATGAAGAAACTTAAATGTATACGAAGTTAAATACGAAGTGAAAGAAGCCAATCTGAAAATGCTACATACTGTATGATTCCAACTATATGGATTTCTGGAAAAGGCAAAACTATGAAAAAGTGAAAAGATCAATGGTTGCCAAGAATTAAGGGGAAGGGAAGGATGAATAGGCAGAACACAGTGGATTTGTAGGGAAGTGAAAGTGCTCTGTATGGCGTTATAATGGTAGATACACAAAAATTTGTCCTAAAACCCACAGAATGTACAGTACCAAGAGTGAACCCTACTGTAAACTGCAGACCCTACATGATAATGACATGTCAATGTAGGTTCATGAATTGTAACAAATGTACCACTTTAGTGGGGAATGTTGATAATAGGGGAGTCTATGCATGTATGGGGGAAGGAAGTATATGGAAAATCTCTGTAACCTTCACTCAGTTATACTGTGAACCTATAACTACTCTAAAAAGTAACTTCTGTTTTTCAAATCTATGAATTTTCTTTTCTCAAGAAAAAGAAAATCAAAAGAAAACTAAGCAAACCTCAGTGATCACTGCTGGAATAACTAGTGTACCAACTCTTACTCTAAAACTTAGTAATCAAAGAAAAACAATTTAGTATTTATCCTTACTACATTTTTTAGTAAAACAATTTAGTATTTATCCTTACTGTTGAGTTTGAAGAGTTCTTTGTATATTTTGGATAACAGTCCATTATCAGGTATGTCTTTTGTAAATATTTTCCTCCAGTCTATGACTTCTTTTTTTACTCTTGACAACGTCTTTTGAAATAGCCCTGGTTGACGTTCAAAAGTTCTTTACAGACAATTTTCAGTTAACATATGTAGAAGCAATGAAAGATTTAGAAGATCATTTTGCAAATATTGCCAAAATCTAACCTAAATGACATCATAAAATCTTCTCTGAATGTTCTCACTCAAATAAGAAATCTTTCCATCCTTTAAACTCCACTACATCCCTTATTTATATTTCCTCTTGCAGCACTTACTCATAATACAAGGAAGAACAAAGTGGTGTCAGTGGTAGTTTGTTATGGTAATTACCATCAATGAATCAGGCCTATGTTTTCACGCCCTTGTAATTATCTTATGTAATCCTCCCCTACATAAACTCTGGGCTGGCCATGAGATTTGCCTTGACTAATAGTAGCAGCAAATGAGATACAAGCAGAGACTTGAAAGATGTCTGTCTGCACAATGGGATTTGTCCTCTTGCTGGAAACTCCTCTGCCACCACATAAACCCAGACTAGCCTTGGACACATGTGGCCCAACGGATAAAACTAGCAGTATAAGTGAAGGTCCCTTGTATCGTCCATTCTGTTTTCCACCTTATTTTCTTTTTATAGATTTAGTGAGTACAAGTGCAGTTTTGTTAGATGGGCATATTATACAGTGGTGGAGTCTGGGCTTTTAGTGTACTCACCACCCTAATAATGTCACTGTACAGAATAAGTAATTTTTCACCCCTCACTCTCCTTCCACCCTCACTCTTCCCCCATTTCCATCTTTATGTCTATTTGTATTCACTGTTTAGCTCCCACTTATAAGTGAGAACATGCAGTATTTCACTTTCTAAGTGATTTCACTTACGGTAACGGCCTCCAGTTCCATCCTTGTTGCTATAAAAGATATGATCTCACTGTTTTTTATGGCTGATTAGTATTCCATCGTATATATAAGCCACATTTTCTTTATCCAATCATCTGTTAATGAACATTTAGGTTGATTCCATGATTTTGCTCTGGTATAAAGTGCCGTGATAAACAGCCATGTGCAGATGTCTTTTTTATACAATGATTTTATTTTCCTTTGGGTATATACTCAGTACTGGGACTGCTGGATTGAATTGCAGTGTTTTTTTGTTTGTTTGTTTTGTTTTTTGCAGACAAGGTATCGTTCTTGTTGCCCAGGCTGGAGTGGAATGATGCAATCTCGGCTCACAACCTCTGCCTTCCGGGTTCAAGTGATTCTCCGGCTTCATCCTCTGGAGTAGCTGGGATTCCAGGCATGCACCACCACACCCGGCTGATTTTCTATTTTTTAGTAGAGACGGGTTTCTCCATGTTGATCAGGCTGGTCTCAAACTCCTGACCTCAGGTGATATGCCCGCCTCAATGTCCCAAAGTGCTGGGCTTACAGTCATGAGCCACCGTGACCAGCCCTGTATTTAGCTCTTTGAGAAATCTCCATACTGTTTTCCATAGAGGCTGTACTAATTTACATTCCACCAACAATGTACAGGCATTCCCTTTTCCCCACATCCTCACCAACATCTGTTTTTTTTAATTTTTCATAACAGTCATTCTGACTGGTGTAAGATGGTATCTCACTGTATTTTTAATTTGCATTTCTCTGATGATTAGGGATGTTGAGCATTTTCTCATGTTGATTGGTTACTTGCATGTCTTCTTTTGAGAAATATCTGTTCCTGTCCTTTGCTTACTTTTTGATGGGCTTATTTTTTCCTTGTTTCGTTCCACGTAAATTCTGGATGTTAATCCTTTGTCAGATGCATAGTTTGCAAATATTTTCTCCCATTTTGTAGGTTGTCTGTTTGTTGATTATTTCTTTGGCTGTGCAGAAGATTTTTACTTTAATTAATTCCCATTTTTCTATTTTTGTTTTTGTATTTGCTTTTGAGGTCTCAGTGATAAATTCTTCACCCAACCCAACGTCCAGAAGAGATTTTCCTAGGTTTTCTTCTAGAATTTTTAGTTTGAGGTTTTTTTGTTTGTTTTTGAGACAGAGTCTTGCTCTGTCACCCAGGCTAGAATGCAGTGGCATGATGCTGGCTCGCTGCAATTTCCACCTCCCAGGTTGAAGCGATTCTCCTGCCTCAGCCTCCTGAGTAGCTGGGATTACAGGTGTGTGCCACCACACCCAGTTAATTTTTGTCTTTTTAGTAGAGACAGAATTTTACTATGTTGGCCAGCCTGGTCTTGAACTCTTGACCACAGGTGATCCTCCTGCCTCGTCCTCCCAAAGTGCTGGGATTACAAACATGAGCCGCCATATCCAGCCTAGTTTGAGGTCTTACATCTAAATCTTTAATCCTTCAGTTAATTTATCTTCTATATATTGTGAGAGATGTGGGTCCAGCTTCATTCTTCTGCATATGGCTATCTAATTTTCCCAGCACAATTTACTGAATGAAGTATCCTTTCCCCACTGCATTTCCCTACCTCCACCACACCCTTGGGTCTCCCGCTACTACTCACCCACCAGCCCAGGCCCCCAGGGCCTCTGATCCTGCCTTCACTTGCCCCTCACCCTGCATTCAAATGCCAGGCCCATCATCAGAAGCCCCCGTGCAAATTTTTGTCAACTTCGTCAAATATCAGTTAAGTTATAAGTATATGGCTTTTTTTCTGGGTTATGTATTCTGTTCCATTGGCCTGTGACTATTTTTATACCAGTACCATGCTGTTTTGTTTACTATAGCCTTATAGCATAATTTGAAGTCAGGTAATTTGATGCCTCCCATTTTGTTCTGCTTAGGATCGCTTTGGTTATTTGCACTCTTTTTTGGTTCCACATGAATTTTAGAATTGTTTTTTCTAATTTTATGAAAAATGATGTTGGTAATCTGATAGGAAATGCACTGAGGTTGGGCACACTGGCTCACACCTGTAATCCCAGCACTTTGGAGGCCAACGTGAGAGGATCACTTCAGGCCCGGAGTTCAAGATCAGCCCCTGGGCAACATAGCAAGACCTTGTCTCTATGAAAATATTTCTTTTTTTTTTTTTTTCTTTTTGAGGAGTCTTGCTCTGTCACCCAGGCTGGAGTGCAATGGCATGATCTCAGCTCACTGCAACCTTCACCTCCAGGGTTCAAGCAATTCTCCCACCTCAGCCTCTCGAGTAACTGGGAGCACAGGTGCGCACTCCCACGGCCGACTAATTTTTGTCTTTTTAGTAGAGATGGGGTTTCGCCATGTTGGCCAGGCTGGTCTCCAACTCCTGACCTCAGGTGATCCACCCACCTCAGCCACCCAAAGTGCTGGGATTGCAGGCATGAGCCACCGCGCCTTGTCCAATAAAAATACTTCTAAAATTAGCTGGGCATCAGGGCATGAGCCTATAGTCCCAGCTATTGAGGAAGCTGAGGTGGGAGGACTGCTTGAGCCCAGGAGGTCAAGGCTGCAGTGAGCTATAAATGTGCCACTGCACTTCGGCCTGGGCAACAGAGTGAAACCCTTTTTCAAAAAACAAACAAAGAAGACGGGATTGCATTGTATCCACAAATTGCTTTAGGCAGTGTTGCCATTTTAATGATATTGATACTTCCAATCCATGAACATGGGATATATTTGTGTCATCTGTGATTTCTTTCAACAGTTTTTCACTATGCTTGATTTCATCATATCTGCTTGATTGTTACTTATATATAAATATGCCACTTATTTTTGTACATTGATTTTGTATCCTAAAACTTTACTGAAGTCTTTTATCAAACCTAGTCTTTTCTAGATATATGATCATATCATCAGCAAACAGATAATTTGACTTCCTGTTTCCAATTTGAATGTCTTTTATTTCTTTCTCTTGTCTGACTGCTCTAGCTAGGACTTGCAGTACTATGCTGAATAGGAGTGGTGAAAGTGGGCATCCTTATCTTGTTCCAATTCTTAGAGGAAATGTTTTCAACCTTTCTCCATTTCATGTGATGTTAGCTATGGATCTGTTGTATGTGGCTTTTATTATTTTGACATATGTTCTTTCTACGTCTAGTTCGTAGAAGATTTTTATCATGATGGGATGCTGAACTTTATTGGATATTTTTTCTGCATCTATTGAGTCCATCTTTTGTTTTGTTGTTGTTGTTGTTAAGTTTTTAAGTTAAAAAAGAAACTGGAAGGCTAAATGACAACTGCCAATCTGCTTTTGATGTTATTTGACAATACCATCTACAACTTTAATGAGCAAAACCAAATACAGTTGCCTATTATTAAATTATTAATGCTAAATTGAATGTAATTCCTATTCAACTTTTCTTTCAAAGTGTCCTCTAAGAGCTCATCCTCCCCATTGCACTTGACTCTAGCCCTCTCCAAAATTTCTCAAGTATAGACCAGGCACAGTGGTTTACACCTGTAATCCAGGCACTTTGGCAGTCTGAGGTGGGAGGACCACTTGAGGCCAGGAGTTGGAGACCATCCTGGTCAACATACTGAGATCCCATCTCTACCAAAAAATAAAATAAAATAAAAATTAGCCAGGTGTGTGGTAAAAAATTAAAAATGCACCTGTAGTTCCAGCTACCTGAGATGCTGAGGCTGAGGCAGAAGGATGATTTAAGCACAGGAACCAAAGACTGCAGTGAGCTATGCTCACAGGACTGCATTCCAGCCTGGGCCTTGTCTCTAAAAAATATAAAAACCAAATTTCTCAGGTCCTAGCACACAATATGCTTCTGCCTCCTGAGTCTTTCCTGCCTAACCAACTGGCACACAATACTACGCCACACCAAAGAAAGGGGTGAGAAGCAAACACCTACCTAAATGCAATTGATTTAGTGCTCCAAAAACCAAAATCTATCCAAATCTAGACAGAGTGATTCAGAATATGGAAGTTGGAGTCACACAGGTCACACAGACCTATAACTGACAACTTCTAGTTTAGCCATTTAGAAACTTCGTAAATTTACTTTTCTAAGCTTGAAATTCCCATTTGTAAAGTGAAACTAATAATGTCAGCCTCACAGAATTGTTGTAAAGATTTAAATAATAGGCTGGTCCGAGTGCAGTGGTGTTTACAACTAATTGATTACAACCAGTTACAGATTTCTTTGTTCCTTCTCCACTCCCACTGCTTCACTTGACCAGCCTTTAAAAAAATAAAAATTAAAAAAAAAAGATTTCAATAAACATTAAATGTTTAAATTAATGCCTGGCATTATGGTAGATACACTATAAATAGTAGACACACATATTATTATTAAGTACACCTCTCTGCACAAAAAAGACCTAGAATCAAAATTTAAAAGCTGTCCGGGCACAGTGGTTTATGCATGTAATCCCAGCACTTTGGGATGCTGAGATGAAAGTATCACTTGAGTCAAGGAGTTCAAGACTAGCCTGGACAACAAAGTGAGATCCCATCTCTACAAAAAATACAAAAAATCAGCCAGGAGTGCTGATGTGAGCCTGTAATCCCAGCTATTAGGGAGGCTAAGCCAGAAAGATCACTTAAGCCTGGAAAGGTTGAGGTTGCAGTAAGCCATGACCATGCTACTGCATTCCAGCCTATACAACAGAGAAAGAACCTGTCTCAAAAACAAAACAAAACAAAATAAAACAAAAACAAAATGTAAAAACTGAAAGGTACTCAGAAATCATTTGGTCCAATTGCAGTCACTTCATACATGAAGAAACTAAGCCCTAGAAAGAATAGCTGGTTTGCCTGACAACACTCTGCTATCTAATGGTAGAGTTGCAATTAACACTTAGGTTTCTGGGATCTCAACTGATATTTTCCCTACAATCTCAAAATGTTACTTGTTCATCTCTCTGATACCAATTAAGACTAACTTCTCTAATCTCAATTTCTTCACTGATAAACTATAGGGACAGGATGAGTTCACACAGGTCCTTCCAGCTCCAAAATTCTCATTCTGTGATTCATCTGAAGCCATAAATTGGCTGACTTAAAAATATGTCAAACATATTTCCAATATCTGTATATGCTTAGTTTTCTTATGGTCATATTTAAAATTCTAAAACTTAAGTTACTGGTTACATGAAAATAATTTGCCTCTCATAAGCAACCAAGTCAGTAAGAGACTGAGAGTATCAGAACTCATTATAGATAAGTTCCTAGTAACTAAACTGGGTTTACAGATATCATACAATTAACTTAATATTAAGTGAAATAATAAAAGTTTTTAAAATACCCACCATATAATTAAAATTGTCCTATACATTTTAGGCAAGTTTAAAGCATATGTTTTCATTCATCAAATATGAAAAGACAAATACAAAAACATACCAAAATAAGGGTTAACAGTCTACTTTAAAGAAGAAGCCACTTTTCATTTTATTTAAGTCTTAAATTTACTTAATGGAACAGGGAAACATACTGACAATAAAATTTCTTGAACAGAGCATCTGCGGATCATGCTCAAAATCATGGACTATGAAACGATCTTAAAAATCTGTTTGATGAAAATTAACAAGAATATCCAGGACTTGAACTCAGACCTGGAACAAGTAAACTTAACAAATATTTACAGAACTCTCCACCCCAAATCCACAAAACATACATTTTTCTCAGTATCATATTACACCTGTTTTAAAAGTGACCG
>CAUYLG010071210.1:0-73903 GCA_963573385.1 Cacajao melanocephalus | reverse complement strand
AGTTACGGTAATGCAAGGATCCTCATGCCAGTAGGCAAGAGGGCAACCAAACACACCTATTTCAGCAAATAGTAAAACGATCATGAAGATATTGTTTTCTGCTACTTTTTTGATTATAGCAGGAGTGTATCTGGGAATATGCTTGGATTGAGGAACACATGCCATAATTAGATGATAATTAATCCTCAACTTAATATAAAGTAAAATTTCTACTGGAATTTGAACTGGAAACAGAAGACAAATCTTCTCCAGTATTAATCATGTCCTGCTCTGTGGGCTTCCCAGAAGAGTCGTATTGACTGATCAAGGGGGAGGTCAATGCAGTGATCCCTGAGCAATAGTCTCAATCTCAGTCTCACGAGACATAGGCACTACTGGTAAACGCTAGTAGCCACAAACATGTGAACTAGAATTAATTAAAATTTAAAATTTAGTATCTCCTCGAGTGTGGTGGCTCAGCCCTATAATCCCAGCACTTTGGGAGACCGAGGCAGGTGAATCACTTGAGGCCAGAAGTTTGTACTAAAAATACAAAAATTAGCTGGACATGGTGATGCATGCCTTTAATCCCAGCTACGTGGGTGGTTGAGCCACGACGATCACTCAAGCACTGGAGATGGAGGCTGCAGTGAGCCATGATTGTGCTGCTGCACTACATTTCATGTGTGCAGTAGTCACGTTATGACTAAAGACTAGCCCATTGTGCATCATCAATATAGACGTTTTCATCTTAGAAAATTATTTCACATAGCACAGACCTAACTTTTGATGTGAGGTCATACAGCTCAGAGTACAAACCTCAGCAGCGGTTCATCCAGAGGCAGCGTGGCCCCAGATGCTCCCTCAGTTGGTACGGCCACATCAGTTCTCAGAGCTGCTCTGGAAGACTTTCAAGAATGGGGAGATTAACCTAGGCTGGCAGATCTAGACCAGGGGTACTTTAGTTGCCACCCCACCCCCTGCCTTTATGCCATGCAGGGTCCCTAATGGCCCACTCTCTGTTTACCAAAACCACATTTTTGGATCTCACATGGATTACAGAATCTAGCCCCTAATTGTTTTGTGCCAATGTCTTTCCTTAATACCCTATGTCCTCAACTAGGCTATTGATTTATGGGGTTGATGAATCTTTCGTGTTTCCTATAGAATCTGGCCTAGTGATGGATATAATAGGATTGTCTCCATGAACACCCATGAAAAGACTCACAGCCAAGACTCATTGGAATCCAGCATCAAAAATCCTGTAAGATGACAAGTCATAAACCTGCCATTAGATGGCATACAAACTCCATAATAAACAAGATAGATGCTTGATCTCAGAAACAGAAAGAGTTCTAGTGTTCCATTGTCAACAGGAAGCTTCTAAGGCTGCAGTGGTGTCTCATGTGTGACCTGGACCACATGGGAGCATCTGCCAGTGTGCTGAGTTATGAGAAAACTCCCTCTGTGTTCTGAGGCTGGAAGTCAGGTTTTCTTCCTTGCCCACTGCCTTGACTGTGTCTCCAAAGCCCACCTGTTATGAACTGAATTATGCTTTACAGATTAATATTTTAAATCTCTAACTTCTACCAAGACTGCATTTGGAGGTACAACCTATAGGAAGGTAATTATGGTTAAAAGAAGTGATAAGAGTTGGGCTCTGAATCAAGAGGATTAGTGTCTTTATAAAAAGAGACACCACAGAACTCTCCCACACATCCACCTTCTATGCGTGCACTGAGGAAAGGCCAGCTGGGATCATGGACAGAAATCGACATCTGAAAACCAGAGAGAGGATCCTCACCAGAAAGCAAATCCTTCTGGACTTTGATTTTGGACTTTCTAGGATTGTAAACTGTTAGAAATAAATTCTGTGATTTAAGTCATCCAGCCCAGGGTAATTCAGTGTGGCAACCCCAGCTGAAGGCTGCACCATCCCCTCTCTGAGCAGGATCAGCCTCAGGAGGCCCTTATGGACACAGGAGCCCAGCTTTGCTCTTCTTCCTCTTGATGTTTTGTCTGGTGAGGAAGGAGAACTCAGGCTTCACCTTCAGTTCGTTTTCATTAAACAGAAACACTTGACAATGAAGTTGTCAGCCTGTTTTGTTTTCTAATTGAAACTTAATAAAACTGAATGAACTACTTGCTGGATATTAACACTTGGGGATGCTCATGTTTGTTCTCCCACTTAGATGCCAGTGGGGACATTGTGTGGACCCCATCTCCAGCTCCCCTCACTGTGTCCCAGGAGAGAAGGTCACTGTCACCTACAGGGCCAGTCAAAGTATTAACAGCATCATGAATTTTTTGCAAGTTCCTATATCCAGAATGATATTTCCTAGGTTATCTTCCAGGGTTTTTATAGTTTTAGGTTTTACATTTAGGTCTTTAATTTATCTTGAGTTAACTTTTGTATATGGTGTAAGGAAGGGGTCCAGTTGCAACGTTCTGCATATAACTAGGCAGTTACTCATCACCATTTATTGAATAGGGAGCTCTTTCCTCATTGCTTTTGTCAGCTTCATCAAAGATCAGATGGTTGTAAGTATACAGCCTTATTTCTGGGCTCTCCATTCTGTTGCATCGGTCTATGCGTCTGTTTTTTACCAGCAATATTCTGTTTTGGTTTCCGTATCCCTGAAGTACAGTTTGAAGGCACGCAATGTGATTCCTCCGGTTTTGTTCTGTTCTTTTTGTTTAGGATTGCTTTGGCAACTTGGGGTCTTTTTGGTCCATATAAATTTTTAAATAATTTTTCTACTTCTTTGAAGAATGCCATTGGTAATTTGATAGGAATAGCATTGAATCTGTCAATTGTCTTGGGCAGCATGGTCATTTTAGCAATAATAATTCTTTCCACCCATGAGCATGGAATTTTCTTCCATTTGTTTGTGTCATCTCTGATTTATTTGAGCAATGTTTTGTAATTCTCATTGTAGAGACCTTTCCATTCCCTAGTTGGCTGTATTTTTAGGTATTTTATTATTTTTGCAGCAATTGTGAATGAGATTGCATTCCTAATTTGCCTCTCAGCTTGGCTGTTGTTGGTGTACAAGAATGCTAGTGATTTTTGTACATTGATTTTGCATCCTGAAACTTTACTGAAGTTATCAGCTAAAGAAACTTTTGGGCTGAGACTACAGGGTTTTCTAGATACACAATTATGTTGTCTGCAAACAGGGATAGTTTGACTTTCTCTCTTCCTATTTGAATGCCTTTGATTTCTTTCTCTTGCCTGATTGCTCTGGTCAGGAGTTCCATATTTTGCTGAAGAGGAGTGGTGAGAGAGGACATCCTTGTCTTGTTCCATTTTTCAGGGAGACTACTTCCAGCTTTTCCCATTCAGTATGATGTTGGATGTGGGTTTGTCATAGATGGCTCTTGTTATTTTGAAGTATGTTCCTTCAATGTCTAGTTTATTTAGAGTTTTAATATGAAGGGATCTTGAAATTTATTGAAAGCCTTTTCTGCATCTGTTGAGATAATCATGTGGGTTTTTTTTTTTTTTTTGTCTTTACTTCTGTTTATGCAACGAATCACATTCACTGATTTGCATATGTTGAACCAAATTGCATCCCTGGGATAAAGCCTACTTGATTGTGGCGGATTAGCTTTTTGGTGTGCTTCCGGATTCGGTTTGCTAGTACTTTGTTGAAGACTTCTGCATGTATGTTCATTAGCAATATTGGGCTGAAGTTTTCTCTTTTTTGTATGTATGTATCTTTGTCAGGTTTTGATATCAGCATGACACTAGCCACATGGAAAATGAGTTGAGAATGACTATGTCCTCATTAATTTTTTGGAATACCTTCAGTAGAAATGGTACTAGCTCTTTTTGTCACATCTGGTAGAATTCCGCTGTGACTCCATCTGGTCCCGGGCTTTTTATTTTTATCTTTTATTGATAGGCTATTTATTACTGATTCAATTTAGGGGCTCATTTTTGGTCTGTTCAGGGACTTAATTTCTCCCTACTTCCATCTTGGGAAGATGTATATCTCCAGAAATTTATCCATTTTTTCTAAATTTTCTAGTTTGTGTGCATAGAGATATTCATAGCCGTCTCTGGTGGTTATTTCTATTTCTGTGGGGTCAGTGGTAACATGCAGGCGCAGCACTGGACACTAGACACGGGCTCTGGCCCTTGGGTTCTGATGCCCTAGATTCAGCTGTGGGAGCTCCATGGGACAGGCCTTATATTTCCTGTGGTACTGAGATAGAGACCATTGCTCAGTGAGCACAGCATCCACCTTCCACTTGATAAGGTAGCAGGATTCTGCTGAGAAGCTCATGGAGTGAGACATTGACTTGAGTTTTGTTCGCACTTTGGATTCTAGTAGCAACACTCTTAGTCTCCAGTTTCCAGCTTCTTCCTCAGTGTCTCCAAAAGACAGAGTTCCTATCACTGACCTTGAAACAGCAGAATTCAAGGAAGTTTTGAAAGATCCACCCATGTGGTCTGTCTACCTTGTCCACTGTCCACCCCAGCTTTGTCCAGTGGTCCTGGGACTAAGACTGCTTAACAGTTAGCAGCTTGGTTGTCCTGATGGCATTGCTGGTTATCGCTGTCTAAAACTGCTCCGTCTCATATGGTAAGCACTAGCAGTGCATATCCACAAACATGTAAATTAGAACTAATTAAAATCCAAAACATCATTCCTCAGTTACACTAGCTACATTTCCTGTGCTCAGTATTCCCATATGACTCATGGCTAGCCTAGTTCACAGCATAAGGATAGACAATTTTATTATCTTAGAAAATTATTTTGTGTAGAACTGACCTAAATAATGACAGGTGGTCACTTGCAGTATTATAGCTCAGATCACAAACTTCACTAGCTGTTCCTCTAGGAGGCTGGGGATCCCAAATGCTTGCTAGCTTGTGTAGACGTGCAGACGCTGTGTTCTCAGAAGTGCTCCAGAAGGGTTTCTTGGATAGGAGGAATGAGGCTGGCTTGACAGATCCACACCAGGAGCCCTCTGCTTCCCACTCCAGCCCCTGCCATTATGCCCTGCAGGGTCCCTCATGCCCCACCCTCTCTCTTCCAAAACCACATTTTGGCATGGATCCACAATTCACATGGATCACAGAATCTAGTCCCCCTAATTTGTTTTGCGATTGATATCTTTTCTGAATACCCTTTGTCCTCATGTAAATGACAGTTTATTAAGAGAAGGAACTATTTTGAGTTCCCTACAGAGTCTGGCCAAGTGATAGATGTAATAGGATCAGCTCCATGACTACCCATGAAAAGACTCACAGTTAAGACTCATTGAGACCCAACATCAAAATCTTCTAAGATGTTAAGTCACAAATCTGCCATTAGATGGCAGACAAACTCTACGATAAATAAAAATAGAAGCCTGATCTTATAAATAGAAAGAATGATAGCGTCCCATTGTCAACAGGCAGCCCCTAAGGGTAGAATGGGGTCTCATGTGAGACCTGGATCACTGGGAGGAGCTGCCAGTGTGCTGAGTAGTGAGAAAACCCCCTCCATGCTCTGTGCGCTCAGATTGGAAGTCCAGTATTGTCCTCTCTCCTTCCTTGGTTGAGTCCTCAAAGCCCACCTGCTATGGACTGAATTGTGCCTCGTAGATTTATATTTTTAAACTGTAACTCCCAATATGGCAGCATTTGAAGATAGAATCTCCAGGAAGTAATTAGGGTCAAATGAGGTGATAGGAGTAGGGCCCTGATTCAATAGGATTAGTGTTCTTACACAAAGAAACTCCATAGAGCTTTCCCCCAAACACCTCACCCCAAAAGCATGCACCCAGGAAAGGCCATGTGAGGACCTGGCCAGAAAATGGCATCTGAAAACCAGAGAGAAAGGCCTCAGCAGTAAGAAAACCCTTCTGGACCTTGATCTTGGAGTATCCAAGTTCCTAAACTGTTAGAATAAATTCCTGCGATTTAAGCCATGCAGGCTGGGGTATTTTACTGTCATTGTCCCAGCAGACAAATCCACTGTCCCCACATTATCTGAACAGGATCAGCCTCAGGAGGCACCTCATGGCCATGGGGACTCAGCTTTGTTCTTATTCCTCCTGCTGTTCTGATTCTCTGGTGAGGAGGGAGGACTCAGGCTTTATCATCAGTTTGTTTGGATTAAGCAGGAACATTTTCTTGACAATGCAGTGATTTGCCTCTTTTACTTTCTGATCAGAATTGCATCAATCTGAATAAGCTACTTGCTTATATTATTGTTTGGGGATGTCCATTTTTGTTCCCCACTTAGATGGAAGTTGTGAGGTCATTTGGTTCGCATCTCCAGGCACCTTTCCTGTGTCTCAGGAGAGAGGGTCACTGTCACCTGCAGGAACAGCCAGAGTATTAACAGTGTCCTATCCTGGGTCCATCGAATCTTAAGCCTGGCTATGAGCTCCTAGTAGCTCCTACTGCCCCCATAGAGGGAGTGGTCCCAGGTGAGGTGTGATGGGCCTGGACAGACCTCTGGCCAACAGCAGTGAAGCTGCCTATAAGGGCATGTCCCATTCCTACTGTCACTATTGTGCACAAACCTCCCCCAACCTGTGGCTCACCAGAGGGCTGCTGAAGATTTTGGATCTTCTCAGGGTAACAGATTGAGGGACAGCTCTGAACTCACACCACTCTCTTCCTCCTGCCACCTTACCTTCTTCTCTATTGGGCAACTCCAGTGCATCTTGTCAGTATCACTGAATGGGGAATGTCAGACTATTTTCTTCTAATTCCTACCCTGAATTTATGAGTCCAAGTTATCCTCGCTTCAGACAGGAGACATAACATTTTCAGAGCTGTGACCCTTGTTTCTCCTGGCCCAGTGATGAGCCTGTAAGTCTGACTCTACTCCATGAGTCCTAGTGGAAGGGTCATGGTTAGCAAGTTGTGATTCTTACAGACCAGAAAATGAAATGGAAAACATTCAGAAGGCTTTCCATGGGGCAGTCATGGCCCAATGTGAACGGAGTCCTAATAGCCTGAGGCATGAAGAGTAAAAACCAAAATAAGTGTAGTCTTCCCCTAACATATTGGTCCTGATAACATCCGTGGCCAGAGAAACTCAAACCACTTCAAGGAGTTAATGACATCTGCTCTCTTCTTGTCTCCATTTCTCTTTCTATACTTAAGCCTGCACCATCTTCTTCATCTCCTGTATTCTTCCCTCTTTCAAGGTCATGAAATTAGAATTGTAGCCAAAACAAAGATTAAAAACTGTGAGAAAAGACATAAAATTTGGGTATTGTATGCATCTCCTCAACAGCAACATGCAACATGGTGTTTGCAGATTTCCCTCCTTCTCAGGGATTTTTTCTAGGAAGACGCTGACTGCTCCAGCCAGGTTCCTGTCAGAAGTTACATTTGGAGCGCTTACAAGGAAAAGCTTCCAGGCAGTTAGTGCTGGATTCTGGGAAGAGTAGCAGGAGTGTAGGTCTGGCTCACCAGCAGGGAGGGTACTGGGGTAAGTCCTGGGAAAGACTGTGGGTATGCAAAGAAGGAATTTAGAACTCAGATCTGTGACCACAGCCTTAGGAGCCCCAGAGAGAACATTAACACAAATGGGGCCAGAGAAAACTAAGACTAAAGGTGGTATGGTCTACTGCAATCTTTTTTGTCTTTCTGATGCTACACATAAATTGATTGGTGGCAGTTTTTATGGTTGAAACAATGCACATGAAACCCCACTGCCTATAATGAAACATCTGCTAGTTCTAAGATAATTACTGAAGAATTTGATTTTAAAATGACATATAGCTAGTAATACATAGTCTGGTTATTCTATTTAAAGGTATATAGAAAGAGGATTGAGTGTATATTAATATACACATATCCATCACCTCCTGAACTCTCAGTTGAATGATGCATTGGTGAAAGTGAACCTGAATGTTAATCTCACTTAACCAAACTCAGGCTTCAGAAGATTGCATTGGACTTGGATCAATGTGTAGTTCCTTTATTTTTTTAAAAAAATAAACTTCTATTTTAAGTTCAGGAGCACATGTGTAGATTTGTTATATAGGTAAATTTGCTTCATGGGGGTTTGCTATACCGATTATTTGGTCAACCAGGGGTTAAGCCTAGTACCCATTAGTTATTTCCTGATCCTCTTCCTCCTCCCACCCTTTACCCTCTGATCAGCCCAGATGTATGTTGTTTCTCTCTATGTGTCTGTGTCTTCTTGGTTTGTTATTAATTTCTAGCTTATTTCCCATTATGGTCAGAGAAGATGCTTGATACTATTTTGATTTTTTGAAAGTTTTTAGACATTTTTGTGACATAATATATGACCTATCTTTGAGAATTATCCATGTGCTGAGGAAAAAAATGTGTATAAAAAAAGAGAAAGTCTAAAAAACAAAGAGTTGCTAAGATAAATGACCAAATGAGAATTCTAGAAACCAAAAGTATAATAATTAAATTAAAAATGGATAAGATATGTGCTTGCTTTGGCAGTACATATACTAAAAGTGGAATGATACAAAGAAGATTAGCATGGCCACTGCGTAAAGATGACACACAAATCCATGAAGCATTTCATATCTTTACTCTTAGCAGTGGATGACTTGGCTCATGCGTTGATGAAGAATGCAGCTAGCTGCAAGAATTAATGTGAATCGCAGGACACGCTGACCTTCGACACTTTGAATGCACTTGGGTCCCTGGGGCTACACACACACAAAAAAGGTATTAGATAGGCTCTATAGCATTCTCAGATGACAGAAGAACCAGTGAACTTGAAACTAAAGAAATAGAAATTAATAGAAATTCCTGAATCTAAAGAAAGAAAAAAAATTTAAGAACAAATGTATAAGACTTCAATTTACAGCTCAAAGTGAAGAATGCCAACAAATACATAATGAGAATCACAGAGGGGAAGAGACAGAAAAAGTGGCTAAAACAATATTTGGAAAAACAATGAGAGGAGTTTTCAGAACTAATGAAACACATTGGTCTGTATAGATAAAAGAAACTCAGTGAAACCCTTTTAGGATAAACATGGAGATTCATAAAGGAACACATTATAGTCAAAATTATTAGATATAAAGAGAAATTACTCAATTTTTCAAAAAAAGCAACCTTTTTATTCAGGGAAACAGTAATAGAGCCAATGGTTAAGTTTCCATCAGCACCAACGGAGGCTGGAACCCATTGGAATTATGTATTTAAATGCAAAAAGGAAAAGAAGGCAACCAGAAATTCTGCATCCAGTGAGAATGCTGTTGAAAACTAAAGGAATATGAAAATATTCTTAGATAAACAGAATAAATGTGTTAATAGAAGCTAAGTTTTACAACAAATTCAAGATGTAATCCTTCAGACTTACAGGAAATGACAGCAGATAGGAACATGAGTCCACAGGAAGGAATGAAGAACTCAAAAGTAATAAAGAACAAGACAAAAGCTAGAAGACACAATACAATTTATATGAGGATCAACACAGACAAGCCCGAATTATAGTGCTACAGTGTTAGATGTCAGAATGACAGTTACCATGGTTGGGATGGGAAGCAGTTACTGACTGGGAAGGCACATGAAGGAAGCACAGACTACGCAAAATATTCTGTAGTTCCACTTGAAAGTGAATATGCACAAACTTCATTCAGTTACCCACTTAATGTTTGTGTCATTTACTGTGGAGATTTTATCAACTAAAATAAAACTAATTTTTAAAACCTAGATGGTAAAATAGATATAAAAATAATAAATACAAATAACTGGCCAGGTGCAGTGGCTCATGCCTGTAATCCCAACACTTTGGGAGGCTGAAGCAAGAGTGTCGCTTGAAGTTAGAAATTCAAGATCAGCTTGGCCAACATGGTGAAACTCTGTCTGTACTAAAAATACAAAAATTGGCCAGGCGTGGTGGTGCATGCCAGTAATCTCAGCTAGCTCAGGGGGTGAAGCAGGAGAATAGCTTGAACCTGGGAGGCGGAGGTTGCAGTGAGCCGAGATCCTGCCACTGTACTCCAGTCTGGATGACAGAGTGAGGGAGACTCTGTCTCAAAAAATCTATATTTATGTAAGTAAATTAATATATAATAAAATTAAAAACAATATATACAAAATAAAATTAAATAAATAAAAGCCAAATATTTATGGAAACTCAGTCTATTAAAGACAATTGTAAAATGTGTCTGAGAAAATAAAAACAAATTCGAAATCTCTTAGAGGAAATAAAAGAACATGATTAAATATGTCTCTTTTTTCACTCAGGCAGCACAAACTTTATTAGGTTCTCTCCAAACACAGAGAACACATTATGTCACTGTGCTCACACTTGATGTCCCCATACTCTCTTTGGCTCTTTCCACCCCACTGCACGCACCAGGGGATTTGCATACATAGGGAGGACCTTCCCTTGAGAGTCTTGAGATAAAAGCTCAGCTCTAACCTTGCCTTTATGATCAGGACTCCTCAGCGCACCTTCTCACAATGAGGTTCCCTGCTCAGCTTCTGGGGCTCCTAATGCTCTGGGTCCCTGGTAAGGACAGAAGGGAGATGAGGGAGGAGAATGGGGTGGGAGGGTGAGCTCTGTAGGTCCCACTGCCTGTCCACACACACATCTTCACCTATAAGAAAAGGTGTATAAAGTTTAGAACTGCAAGAGTGAAAAACAGAAGATTCCTCACTCTTATACTTCTAAATTTCATATCCTAGAAGGAAAAAGGACTGGTGTGCTTGTGAAGAGTGTGACACAGGAAGAGGAGAATAGCGTAGGCAACATCTTGAGGCCCCTTTGTGCCTTGTGAATGTTGGTTCTTTCTAAACCTGAATGTTTAGGGGTATGAACCAAAATCATACAAAAATTACTTAGCATAAATAACAGAAAGAATATCATTTTAATGGTTCACAATGTTTGTACATAACCTTGCACTTCTCTTACTATTTCAGGATCCAGTGGGGATATTGTGATGACCCAGACTCCACTCTCCCTGCCCGTCACCCCTGGAGAGCCGGCCTCCATCTCCTGCAGGTCTAGTCAGAGCCTCCTGCATAGTAATGGAAACACCTATTTGCATTGGTACCTGCAGAAGCCAGGAGAGTCTCCACAGCTACTGATTTATAGGGTTTCCAACCGTTTTTCTGGGGTCTCAGACAGGTTCAGTGGCAGTGGGTCAGGCACTGATTTCACACTGAAAATCAGCAGGGTGGAGGCTGAGGATGTTGCGGTTTATTACTGCATGCAAGCTCTGCAAAATCCTCCCACAGTGGTACAACTCTGAACAGAAACCTCCCTTCTTACTATGGTTCAGCTGCCCACATGTGTTGTTTATCTGGAGAGCAGACACTGTAGATTATCTTGGGAGGCTAAAGAGGAAGGTGCTGGAGAACCCAGGAGAATACATTACAGCTGAGGGCTCTTGATCATCAATATCTCAGTTACATGTCAGGTACCACAGTTTTAGTCCTTATCAGCTGCAAGAGTCTTGGCCTGGCAGAACCTGCAGGAGAATGGAGGGAGGTCAGTGCCCTCTGAACAACCAGTCATGTTGCAAGGGAAAGCTGAATCAAAGCTCATAGTAATCCTCTCTGCCTTGCCTATGTTCATTCATCAACTAAAGTCATTCAGCCTGACAGCCACCTAAATGAAACAGATTAGTGGTAATACAAAACTAATACATTCTTGGTTTTGATTTGGTTTAGCAATTTAGTAGTTACTTATCAAGTACATGTACCTTGATAAGATTTGGTGATACTAAAACAGTATCTTCTACCTTCTACTTTACAGTTTTCTTTTTTTTTTTTTGAGATGGAGTTTCGCTCTTGTTGCCCAGGCCGGAGTGCAATGGCACAATCTCGGCTCACCACAACCTCCGCCTCCTGGGTTCAAGCAATTCTCCTGCCTCAGCCTCCCAAGTAGCTGGGACTACAGGTGGGCACCACCAAGTCCAGCTAATTTTGGTATTTTTAGTAGAGATGGGGATTCACCATGTTGACCAGGATGGTTTTGATCTCTTGACCTTGTGATCCACCTGCCTCAGCCTCCCAAAATGCTGGGATTACAGGAGTGAGCCACCTCGCCCAGCCTACAATTTTCTTAACATACATCTCTCTCTGGGACAGCAGAAGCAAAGCATTTTATCTCATGTTTTTTCAGGGAGTGCTTGAGTGTATTTACATTCTAGATATATATTTACTAGATATATTTTGGTAAGTTTATGCAAAAACAAAGACCTAGTAGCAAAAATATCTTTGAACAATCTTATTCACAGTATGTTGAAATGAAAAGAAAGTTCTGTGAAATCCAAAGCTGTGTTTTAAAAATAAATACCCAAGTGTGAAAAGACAACAGAAAAAAGATTAAAAATATATGCCAATTCGATGGAATCTGGATTAATGTAAAACAATACATAAGCCAATATTTTGCCCCTTGAAAAATAATAATCCGAAGACTCTGGGCAGAGGGCAGTAAATGAGCATGTGAGGGCAGATGTTACTGTGTTGCTGGTGGTGTGTTGGAGTTGATATAGGAACCCAAGTGGAAGCTCTGATGTATTTCTTGGGGAGAATCACAGAGCTGGGGGACTCCTGTGTGGAGTCCAAGGCTGTGCTCTGATGCAACGGCAAATTCCCAGGGAGGTATTGCATCACACAATCTTTAGTGACTCAAAGTTTAAAGAAGTTTCTGTCCAAATGTACCTCAGGTCATATCACACATTCCTAGTCAATTCAGCAGGACGTAGAGGAGCATGGAAAAGTAGATTCTGTCCAGATCATTTACCTGGGAATGATTACCGAAAGAAATTATCATTCAAAAAAAAAACCTTATAGCCAAAACAAAGATGATGCCGATCAGAGCAGTGCAGGGGCTGGGAAGATCAGTAGGAGGGGTAATGGAGGGAACCCAAGGCCCATATTTCACACACACATAAAGGAAAATCAGGGCAGCATGGTAGGGAAAACTCAGGAGAATGGCAGGAGATTTCACTGTGTCTCTCCAACCAACCCATCCAGCTACCATTCTCAATCCAGACCTCAGTGAATGTCCCAAGGAGAAATTCAGCCTGGTTTTAAGGAGTCCACTCATGCCATATAATCCACATACTCTGTAGGGCAGGTACATGCCCCTGTCAAAGGCAAGATGAATTCTCCACTCACGTAGAGATCTTCTGCCTGAGCCAACCAGAATCTCCAATCGCACTCACATTTGGCAAATTTCACTAAGGCACAAAGTGACAGGAGGACATAAGGCAATATACAGAGGTATCTTTCTTCTGTGGAAGTTTAGGCCATCTGTTCTTCATTTTTTCCACAATTCTCTGATGTAATAAACGTGATTTTTAAAATTTATTTTTGCTCTCCTGCATTTGTTGCCCTTTTTATGTCCATCTTCTAAGGCCTATTCCTTACTGCTTCACTACTGAAAGTGAATTTTTTAATTAAATTACAAAGTGAGATTGTCACTTTGAATATTATATTGCAAAACATTCACATGTAGATCAGTAAGTGCATATGGAACACGGAAATAAAGAAAAAAACACCTGCAGAAATGATGATGATCATGTCAGAGTTTACAATAATTGATACTGAATACCAAACGTGGAATACGAGATTCCATATTCCAGTAATGTATGCATAAATTACATACATATGTGCTTTCAATATGCTACATTTATAATAGTACTTTAGTATTAGTTTGATCCATGAAAGGGCATATATATTATTTCAACATGTTTAAGATGGGCCTGGCCAACATGATGAAATCCTGTCTCTACTAATAACACAAAAATTAGCCTAGTGGTGAACACCTGTAATTCCAGCTACTCGGGAGAATAGCTTGAACCCTGGGGGCAGAGATTGCAGTGAGCCAAGATCTCACTACTGCACTCCAGCCTAGGCAACAGAGTGAGACTATCTTAAAAAAAAAAAACAAAAAAAAAACAAACAAACAAAAAAAACACTTCACATCTTTCATTACCTAGTCATAAGAATTTAATGTTTTATGAAGCTTTTTATAAAGTATATTTTACAATGCCATCTCCAATTTTTTTGTTGCTAGTGTGATTTTTTTTACCCCTTGTTCCTATATTTACTGACTTTTCTAAATGTATTTATTCATTCAAAAATATTCCTTTGCCTTTTCTACATTCACCCAATTTTTAAATGTCCTTTGAAAAACGTCCTGTTTTGTTTTTAAAAGTCCTATGCTAGTTAACAACATTAAGTGGACTTTTAGAAATAAAATTATATATGCTCCTTACCAAATTTCCATGGGCATCCCTACCAAAGCACAAAAATAATGTAATTTAGGAAGCATTTACTGACAGGGCAAGGATGATACAATGTTTTATAATATACCCTCTAAAGCTGTAGTCAAGACAGATTTTGAGAATAGCATTGAATATACAAATTGCTTTGGGCAATATGGCCATTATAGCGATATTGATTCTTCCTATTCATGAACATGGAATGTCTTTCCATTTAACTGTGCCATTTCTGATTTCTTTGAGCAGTGTTTTATAGTTCTCTTTATAGAAATCTTTTACCTATTGGGTTTGCTGCATTCCTTGGTATTTCATTTTTTTTGTGTGTGGCAATTTTGAATGACATTGCATTTCTGATTCACCTCTCAGTTTGGCTCTTCTTGGTGCATAGAAACAGTAGTAATTTTTGTACATTGATTTTGTATCCTGAAAATTGACTGAAGTTGTTTGTCAGCTTAAGGAGCTTTTGGGTTTAGACTATGGGAGTTTCTAGAGATATAATCATGTAAGACCAGGTGTGGCAACTAGTGCCTGTAATCCCACCGCTTTAAGAGGTCAAGGTGGGCAGATCACTTGAAATCAGGAGTTCAAGACAAGGCTGGTCAACATGGTGTAACCCCATCTCTATTAAAAATACAAAAATTAGATAGTCATAGTTGTACATGCCTGTAATCCCAACTACTCTGGAGACTGAGTAGGGAGGATCATTTGAATCCAGGAGGTGGAGGTTGCAGAGAGTTGAAATTGTACTGCTGCACTTCAGACTGTATGACAGAGCAAGATTCTGCCTCAAAAAAAAAAAAAAAAAAAAAAAAAGAATCATGTTGTCTGCAACAGGGACATGTTGGCTTCCTCTCTTCCTATTTGGATGCCTTTTCTTTCTTTTGCCTGACTGTTTCGGTCAGTCCTTCTAGCACTATGTTGAATAGGATTAGTAGAGAGAGGGCATTATTGCCTTGTTACAGTTTAAAGGGGAATGCTTCTAACTTTTGCCTATTCAGTATAATGCTGACTGTGACTAGATGTCACTTATTATTTTGAGGTATGTTTCTTCAATACCTAGTTTGTCTAGAGTTTTTAACATGCATTTTATCAAATGCATTTTTTGCATCTATTGAGATGATCAAACTATTTCTGCGTTTAGTTCTGTTTTTGCCATGAATCATATTTATTGATTTGCATATGTTGAACCAAACTTATATCCTAGGAATAAAGTCTACTTGATCATGGTGGATTAGCTTTTTGATATGCTGCTGAATTTCATTTGCTAGTATTTTGCTGAGGATATTTGCATCGATGTTCATCAACCATATTGGCCTGAAGGTTTTTTTCTGTTGTATCTCTGCTAGATTTTGGTATGATGCTGGCCTCATAGAATGAGTTAGAAAGGATTCCCTCCTCCTCGATTTTTTTTTTTTTTTTTTGAGACAGAGTCTCACTCTATTGCCCAGGCTGCAGTGCAGTGACATGATCTCGGCTTACTGCAAGCTCCACCTCTCAAGTTCAAGCAATTCTCCAATCCCAGCCTGCTATGTAGCTGATACTACAGGCACATGCCAGCATGTGCAGCTAATTTTTGTGTTTTTAATAGAGACAGGGTTTCACCATGTTGGCCAGGCTGGTCTTGAGCTCCTGAGCTCAGGTGATTCACCCACCTCTGCTTCCCAAAGTGCTGGGATTACAGGCATGAGCAACCACACCCAGCAATTCCTCCTCAATTTTTCAGAATACTTTCAGTACGAATGGTAACAGCTCTTCTTTGTACAGCTGCTGGAATTCAATTGTGAATCCATCTAGTTCTGGAAATTTTTTGGTTAGCAAGCTATTTATTACTGATTCAATTACAGGCTCATTTTTGCATACTTCAGGAACTCAATTTCTTTGTGGTTCAGTCTTGGGAGGGTGTATAAATCCAGGAATTTGTCTATTTCTTCTAGATTTTCTAGTTTCTGTGCATAGATTGTCATTTCTAATTATATTTATTTGATACTCACTCTTTTTTTCTTTATTAGTCTAGCTAATTAGCTTTTTCAAAATAAGGACACTGGCTTCATTGATCCTTTGAAATTTTTTTATGTCTTATCTCCTTCAGCTCAACTCTAATTTTAATTATTTCTTCCTTTGTGCTAGATTTGGAATTGGTTTTCTCTTGCTTCTCTAGTTCTTTTACTTGTGATGTTAGGCTGTGAATTTGAAATATAGCTTTTTGATGTGGGCATTTGGTGCTATAAAATTCCCTCTTTACACTGCCTTAGCTGTGTCCCAGATATTCTAGTATATAGTATCTTTGTTCAAAGAAAGTTTTGATTTCTGCCTTAATTTCATTAGTTCATTATTTATCCAAGAGTCATTCAGGAACATGTTGTTTAATTTCCATGGTTTTGAGTGATTTTCTTAGCCTTGAATTCTACATTAATTTCGCTGTGGTCAAAGAAAGAGGTTGTTATGATTTTGGTTCTTTTGCATTTGCTGAAGATTGTTGTATCTCTGATTGTGTGGTCCATTTCAGGGTATGTGCCATGTGGTGATGAGTATATGTATATTCTGTTGTTTTGGGGTAGAGAGTTCTGTAAATTTCTATAAGGTCCACTTGATCCAGGGTTAAGTCCAGGTCTTGAATATCTTTGTTAATTTTCTGCCTCAGAAAATTAATTATACAGATTATAATCTTTATAATACTGTCAGTGGGGTGTTGAAACCTCCCACTATTATTGTGTGGGAGTCTAAGTCTCCTTGAAAGTGTCTAAGAACTTTCTTTTTATGAATCTAGATGATTTTGAGCTGGCCGCATGTATATTTAGAGTAGCTAGATCTTCTTGTTCAATTGAACTCTTTACCATTATGTACTGCCCTTGTCTTTTTTGATTTTTGTTCACTTATAGTCTATTTGGTCTGAAATTAGAATTAAAACCCTACTTTTTTCTGCTTTCCATTTGCTTGGTAGATTTTTCTCCAATCCTTTATTTGAGCCCATCGTTGTCATTGCATGTGAGATGAGTCTCTTTAAGGCAGCATACCATTTGGTCTTGCTTCATCATCCAGCTTGCCACCTGTGTCTTTTAATTGGGGCATTTAGCCTGTTGACATTCAAGGTTAGTATTGACATATGCAGATTTGATATCACCATCGTCCTGTTAGCTGGTTATTATGCCAACTTTTTTGTGAGGTTGCTTTATAGTGTCACTGGTTTATATACTTCAGTGTGTTTTTACAGTAGCTGGTAATGGTGCTTCATTTCATTTACTGCTTCTTTGTGAGCCCCAGTCTCTAGCTTCCCCATTAGTGTCTTCAATACAGAAGGGTTCCATTACCTGCCTGAGAGCAGCAGAATTCAGGGAAGTTTCCAAAGATCCACCCACCTACTTTGTCTGTCTTGGACATGGTACTGTCCCAGCTTGGCGCCATTTGAGATGACACAGTTTTAGACAGTAGTGACCAGCAATATCATCAGGAGACCAAAACTGCTAACTTTTAAACAAAAATGTGTCCCAGCACCACTGCATGCACCAGTGGAAGGAGACATCAAGGCTCCTCTATTGTTGAAAAACTAAGAGAATTTTTTTGCTAGCTGACCCACCATAAGCATGACCAAAAGAAGCCCTAGAAAGATAAAACTAAAATTAAAGAAAGAATCTTGAATCCTGTTAGATAAAAAAGACTATAAAAAACTAAAAGATGGATGAATACAATGAGTTTCTAAATTATGTGTTATAATTGTAGCAAAGTTGTCACACTGATGTTCCCAATGTCTGTTAAATAATTTTTAAAAATCTGTTACAAATAGGGAGCGACAAAGGCTGCAAAAGAAGGTAAAATTCTGTTATTTGATGTGAAGGATAAAATATTGACACCAACATACTGTGAGAGGCTATGCGTGTAAAGGAAGTGCTGTAGCAACCAATTTAAAAATCACTATAAAAAGAGATACATGAATAATTTAAAAAACTATAAGTAAAATGAAATGAAATTGTAAAAATATTTGAATTATCTCCAGGAAGCCAAGAAAATGAAAACAGAGAAACAAAAACATAAAGCAAAACGTACAGAGGTCAGACTTAAGCCTTAACACACCGATAATTACATTAAATATGCAAATTATGAAATCTGAAAATAGTGATGAGTGAATCAATAAGAAACATTTCAACACCATGTTGTCTGACACTCATACCAAACATAACAGTAGATAAAATGATTTGAATACTTGAATATAAAAGGAAGAAAAAATAAATGCCATGAAAATTTTTTTTAATAAAAGAAAGTAGCTCTTATTAACATCAGATAAAATAGACTACAGGGCCAAAGAAAGTTACTAGGGACTGAAAAGTATTTACATAATGAAAAAAAGTCATTCTTAAAAGAAGACAAAGTATTTCTAAATGTGTATGCATCAAGCAACAGAGCAACATAGTGCAATGCATGTGGCAAAAACTAACAGTGCATTTACACTTGGAGACTTCAGTACCCTTTTTTAACCTCTGATAGAACAAATAGAAAATAGGGAAGAATATAGAAGAACCTAACAATATCGTCAACCCACAGGACCTGACTGACGTTTATAGAATACTCCAATCCATGATAGAGGAAGTTCACATATTTTGTTCCAGCTGCCCACAGAACATATTCCATCACAGAATATATTCTGCCTAAGCAACACCTCAATACAGTTAAAATAATTAAAATCATTGTAAGTGTATTGTCTGACTACAGAGGAATCAAACTAGAAATCACTACTGAAAGCATAACATAACCTGATAATTTCCAAGCCTACAGAAACTAAACAACATAGTTATTTCCAAAGTACCAGCATTTGCTATGCTTAGTGTTCACTATGACTTTTCTGTTTGCAGTTTTATTGACTGCTGCTGCTGTAATAGTTCTTATTTATTTTCTTTTCTTTCTTTTTTTGAGACAGGGTCTCACTCTGTCACTCACCCAGACTAGAATACAGTAGCACGATCTAGGCTCAGGAAATCCTCAATTTCCTGGACTCGTGATTCCCCAGCCTCAGCCTCCCCAGAAGCTGGAACTAGGGGTGTGAGCAACCAATGCTAATTAATTTTTTGTAGTATTTTTTGCATAGATGAAGGCTCGCCATGTTGCCCAGCTAGTCTCGAGTTCCTAAACAATCCACCAGCCTTGGCGCCCCCAAATCCCACACCTGGAATTACAGGTGTGAGGCATTGTGCTCAGCCTGTTTTCATGTTTTTAATCTTTAGATTTAAATTGCTCTTCTTAATGTGGTTTCGAAGCTGTGATAATTTATTTTATGCATTCAGTTTTTACATACACACATATGCATGTGTTTATATATGTGCATATACATGCATACATATATGCATGTACATATGCATATATGTGCTTTTAATGTAAATGGCATGACTGGTCTTAGGTCCATTTTTTTGTACTTAATACATGTGTTACTTTTTATTGCCATGTAACAAATTACCACAAATTTGTCAGCTTAAGAGTGCACTCATTTGTTATCTCAGTTTCTGAGTCAGGAGTCTGCACATGGCTTTGTTGTTTCTGTCTACAGGGCTTCACAAGACTGTACTAAAGCATAGATTGAGTTGCATGCTCATCTGAAATTCACCTGAGAACACATGCACTTCAAAGTTCTTTCAGGTTGTTGCAGAACTCATTTTCTTGCATCTCTATGACTTAGAGCTTCAATTTCTTTTCTTTTTCTCTTTATTTCTTCTAAAAAAAACGTGATACAAGTGCAGAATGTGCAGGTTTGCTACCTAGGTATACATTTGCCATAGTGGTTTGCTGCATCTATTGACCCATACTCTAAGTTCCCTCCCCTCACCTCCACCCTGCAACAGGCCCTGTTGCATGTTGTTTCCTTCTGTGTCCATATGTTCTCAATGTTCAACTCCATCTTATGAGTGAGAACATGCGGTGTTTGGTTTTCTGTTCCTGTGTTAGTTTGCTGAGGATGATGGTTTGCAGCTTCATCCATGTCCCTGCGAAGGACATAGTCTCATTCCTTCTTATGGCTGCCTAGCATTCCATGGTGTATATGTACTACATTTTCTTTATCCAGCCTACCATTGATGAGCATTTGAGTTGGTTCCATGTCTGGCTGTTGGATGGAGTCTGCTCTCAAGTGCTAACGGTTGCAGATTATTCTCTGCCATAGCTGGTTAATTTTTCAGACTTATTAATGTAGTTGTTTCATAGTGTTTTTGGTCTGTGTACTTCAGTGTGTTTTTGTAGTGGCTAGTAATAGTTTTTCCTTTCCATGTTTAGTGCTTTCTTCAGGAACTCTTGCAAGGAGGGTCTGGTGGTGACAAAATCTCTCAGCATTTGCTTGTCTGATAAAGATTTTATTTCTTCTTCACTTATGAAGCATAGTTTGGCTGGATATGAAATTCTGAGTTGGAAATTATTTTCTTTAACAATGTTGAATATTGGCTTTCATCTCTTCTGGCTTGTAGTGTTTCTGCTGAAAGGTCCATTGTTAGTCTAATGGGCTTCCCTTTGTAGGTGACCTGGCCTTTCTCTTTGGCTGCCCTTAACATTTTTTTTCTTCATTTCAACCTTGGAGAATCTGATGATTATGTGTCTTGATGTTGATCTTCTCATGGAGTATCTTATTTGGGTTCTCTGGATTTCCTGAATCTGAATGTTGGCTTGTATTCATAGGTTGGGGAAATATTCCTGGATGATACCCTGAAGTGTGTTTTTCAACTTGATTCCATTATCCCATCTCTTTCAGGTACTTCAATTAGTTGTAAGTTTGGTCTTTTAACATAGTCCCATAGTCCTCAGAGGTTATATCTGTTCCTTTCATTCTTTTTTCTCCAATCTTATGTGCCTGCTTTATTTCAGCAAGATGGTCTTCAAGCTTTGATATTCTTTCTCAGTTTGGTCAATTTGGCTATTGATGTCTGTGTTTGCATTATGAAGTTCCTGTGCTGTGTTTTTCAGCTCCACCAGGTCATTTATGTTCCTTTCTAAACTGGTTATTCTAGTTAACAGCTCCTGTAATTTTTTATCATCGTTCTTAGCTTCTTTGCATTGGGTTAGAACATAATATTTTAGGTCAGCGAAGTTTGTTGTTACCCACTTTCTGAAGCCTGCTTCTGTCAGTTCATCCATCTCAGCTTCAGCCCAGTTCCGTGCCCTTGATGGAGAGGTGTTGAAGTCATTTGGAGGAGGAGAGGCATTCTGGCTTTTGGAATTTTCAGCAGTTTTGCTTTGGATTTTCATTATATCTGTGGATGTATCTACCTTTGGTCTTTGAAGCTGTTTACTTTTGGATGGAGGTTTTGTAAAGTCATTTTGTTGTTGTTGTTGATATTGTTGTTGTTGCTTTCTGTTTGTTTTTCTTCTAACAGTCAGGCCCCTCTTCTGCAAGTCTGCTTCAGTTTCCTGGGGGATCACTCCAGACCCTGTTCACCTTGGTATCACCAGTGAAGGCCACAGAACAGCAAAGATTGTTGCCTGCTCCTTCCTCTAGAAGCTTCGTCCCAGAGGCACCAATCTGATGCCAGCCAGAAATCTTCTGTATGAGGTATCTGGTGACTGCTGTTGGGAGGTCTCACCCAGTTTGGAGGTACAGGATCAGAGATCCCCTTAAGGAAGCAGTCTGCCTGTCCCTTAGCAAAGCTGGAGCACTGTGCTGGGGGAATCCCTCCTGGACTCTTCAGAGCCAGCAGGCAGGAAAAATTATGTCTGTGGAACCTGAGACTATGGCCACCACACCTGGCCAGGTGCTCTGTGCCAGGGAGATAAGAGTTTTGTTGTAAACTCTGGTTGGAGTTGCTGTAATTCCTGCAGGGAAGCCCTGCCAAGTTAGGAGGGATGGATCCAGGTCCCACCTAAAAAAGAAGTCTGGCCATGATCTGCCATAGCCGCTGTGCTGCACTGTGGGGAATACCGCCCAGTCCAAACCACCCAGCCTCCCTAGCACTGACAGGAGAAAGCCAGAAACTAAAGCTGTGGTAATGGCAGTCATCCCCCGGCCCGGGAACTTGGTCATCTTAGGCAGTCTCCAGGCTGCTATGCTGGCCAGCAGGGATTCCAAGCCAGTGGATCTTAGCTTGAAGGGATCCGTGGAAGTGGGACCTGCTGAGTGAGGCTGCTTGGCGCCCTGGCTTCAACACCCTTTCCGTGGGAGTGGACAGATTTTCCGCCTCTCTGGAGTTCCAAGAGCTGCTAGATCATGTAAAAATTCCTGCAGCTCAGTGCCTGCCTGAATGGCCGTCAACCAGAACAGCTGCTGTGGGTTTGCCGAATTTTGTGTTTGGAACCCAAGGCCCTGTGGTGTAGGCTCATGAGGGAATCTCCTGATCTGCGGGTTGCAAAAATCTGTGAGAAAAGCGTAGTGCCCCTCGTTGGTAGCACATTCCCTCACTGCTTCCTTTAGCAAGAGGAGGGAGGTCTCTTTGCCTCATGCATCTCCCGGGTGTACCGTCACCCTGCCCTGCTTTTCCTTCCTCTCCCTGGGTTGTACCAACTTCCTAGTCAGTCCTCATGAAAGCATCTGGATACCTCAAATGGATGTGCAGAAATCACTCACCTTTTGCATTTGTCTCTGTGGGAGCTGCATTTAGATGCTGTTTCTATGCAGTCATCTTGGCCCCTCCTCAACTATAATTTTCAAGGTGGCATGATCACCATCATTTCTTCAGTTATTTTCCCTTCATTTTAAACATTTGTGTGATTATAGCCTGTACATTTATTGACTGATAAAGACATTAATGTTTTGCAATATAATGCCACAGCCTGCATCTCTACATGATAATTAAATTTTAAAAATAAAATAGCTTTTACTTTCAGTCGGGATGTAGTAGATCTTAGAACATCAATACAACAATTACAAAAAATTTAGAATACACCCAAAGAGAGAAATTCAAAAGTCATGGCTATAATACGTGAGTGCACTATGGAATAAGTGAAGACCCAATGACCTACAGTTTCAGAGAAAGAACAGTATTTTTTAAGTCAGCTGATGCTCTTCTGTCATTTTGTTTCCTAATGACATTTTCCAAATTTGAGATTGGCAGTGATTCTTACTTGTGCCAGGCAGGGGGCCGCTACTGGGGAAAACAATTCACCTAAGGTTTGGCAGTTACATGAAGCTGCCTTAATGAATCCAACACAACTTGAGCCTTTAACCCCAGGCTGCATTTTTCCATGGCACATTTGATGATGAGGTGTGGAATATGAGAAGTGAGAATGGATAAGCCAGAAAGACCAGCAAAACCTCCCACATTTTCATGGATTTTCCTCCCATAATGCTGCACTGATTGTCTTTTTTCTATGTCTGCGACACAGCTATTGGTTTCCAATCGCTGTATCTCTTACTGACCTTCCCAGTCCCAATAAGCTTTCTGGTCAGCATTCTCTTCATCTGAATTACATAATCACTCACAAATAACCATTCTCTCCAGTGGGAGACGAGAGACTAGTCATCCCCAGGCACATAACGGGGATTGGTTCAACCTTTGGAAACTCATCTACACCATATTAGTTTAAATAGAAATGTGTGATGTGACATGAGGTGCATTTAAACTTCACTAACTCTTCAGTTACTAAATACTTAGAGCCCTGTTTTATGCATCACTTCCCCATGAGCTTGCAGTGGCTCAGGGCACAGCCTTGAGCATCAGTCAAGGTTCTCTGAACTCTGTGATTATTCCTCAGAAAATACAGCTTCCACAGGGGTTCATATCTCAACCTCAACTCCATCAGTATCATCACCCAACAAAGGTGAACCACAGACATGGGCATTGTGCCCACAGCTGGTCTGCACCATGTGCCCTTCATGCTGTCATCTACTGCTGCTCACCAAAATCTGTATATTCTTCATTTTCACAGAGCAAAAACTGGCTTGCATAGTATCTTACATTTATCAAAATTTTGTTGAATATGGCATGCATTTCTAAGCTCTCTATTTCATCCAGACTTGGTTTTTAGTTGCACTTTAAAACACAGAGTTGGCATTCAGAAAATGCCAATTTTTAAAAAAGTTCCAACCTGTTTTGACTGAGATTGTTCACAGAAATTGTGCACTAGGCTTTATTATTAAATAGATTTATCAAGGTTTATCTACTAGCGAAAAAAACCAAGAATGTGAATTGTTTTTCTTGGCTGCTCCCCTGAGAACAGTAGTATAAAACCCTGTGCCTGCTCTGGTCCTGGAGCAGAACATGTGCTAAGAACAAATGCAAGTTTAAAGTGGCGAAGAGCAGAAAGAGTGTCTTAAAAACACCAGACATTATTTTGGTGAATATATACTGGTAACTCTAAGCCAAAAAAATACAAAAATATGTGCCAGCATGGTATTGTCATGAATCAGGTTCAATTATGTGACTTATTTAAAATGAATGAAATTGACAAATATGTACAAAGGAGAGAGAATTGAAATGAGCCTTCAAGTCAGCTCTCCCTTCCTCATGTTCCCTGACTCAGAGGGATCTTGGACCTCCTGCAGGTCTGCCATGCTAAGGCTGTTATAGCTGATGGGGTCTCAAGTCTGCTACATGAGGTATACCCAGGCACTCATGGTCCAGCTGCAACCTAGTACTCCATGTTCACCAACATCTTCCTCCTACACAGATTCAGAGAATATGCACTGTTAGCTAACCTGTGAAGGAACAAATTTGGGCAGCTTGGACCATCCAAGCAGAGAGGTTTTTGTTTGGGGCTATACCAATGCGGGGGCAGTAGTAATATCCAACATCATTAACCTCCACTGTAATGACTTTAAGTGTGAAATCTGTCCCTGACCACAGCCAGTAAACACATATGGGACCACAGAGACTCAGTTGGAAACTCTGTAGAACAGGAGCCATGGAGGCTGGCTTGGCTTCTGCAGGTACAAATTCAAATAGTTGTGAACATCACTATGAGGAGGCTGTGACAAGACCTGGAGGAGATGGAGGCTGATTCTCCAGTGGTGACAGGCAGGGAGAGTGGCATCTGGGTCATCACAATATCTGCACTGGATCCCCAAATAATGAGAGAGAAGTGCAAGGTTATGCACAAACTTTATGAGACATTTTCATAATTTTTCAGTTACTTATTTAATGTTACATAATTATATGTGTGATTTTGATTCACATACCAAACAAATCCAAATTTAAAAAACCCAGATATTTCAAAGACACAAAGGAACTCTAGAAGTCACTTAACTATTTCCTCTTTCTGTATTAGCCCTTTATCAGAGTACAGGTTCTTATTTCTTCTGGAATTTTCCTCATTCTCTCTGATCTAAACATCACATGCTTTAAGCTGTGGAAAGAATCTCAGAACTTGAATCAACTCAGGCAGAAAAAAAAAAAAACAAGGAAGAATAAAAAAGAGTGAGCAAAGCCTCTGAGAAATATAAGATCATGTAAAGAGACTAAACCTATGAATCACTGGCCTCTCTGAAAGAGAGGGTGAGAAAGCAAGCAACTTGGAAAACATGTTTGAAGATATTGTCCACAAAACTTCCTCAACCTTGCTAGAGAGGTTGACATCAAATTTAATAAATTTAGAAAACCCCTGTGAGATATTATATAAGATGACAATCCCCAAGACACATAGTCATCAGATTCACAAAAGTCAATGAGAGAGAAAAAATATTAAAGATACCTAGAATGAAGGGCAAGTCACCTATACAGATCACCCTATCAGGCTAAAAGCAAATCTTTTCTGTCTTTTAGTTTACACAAAACAGACTTTAAACCACAATAATCAACATCACAGCTACAGGAACTAGTAAAGCAAGAGCAAACTATCCTCAAAGCTAGCAGAAGGAAAAAATAACCAAAATCTGAGCTGAAATAAGGAAAATCGATACAGAAAAAAAAAAAAAAAACATACAGAAGATTGATAAAACCACAAATTGTCTTTTTTGAAAGAATAAATAATATTGCTAGACCAGTAGCTAGACTAATAAAGAAAATAAAAGAGAAGATCTAAATAAACACAATCAGAAATGACTTGGGAGATTACTGTCAACCCCACAGAAATACCAACACTCAGAGCCTATGATGAATACCTCTATGCACACAGAGTAGAAAAATTTAAAAAAAAATGGATAAATCTCTGGAAACATCTAATTTCCCAAGATTGAACCACAAAGAAATAGAAACCCTAAATAGACCAGTAACACATTCTGAAATTAAATCAGATATAAAAAGCCTACAAAAGAGCAGCCCAGGATCAGATGGAGTCACAGCTGACTTCTACCAGATGTATAAAGAAGAGCTGATACCATTCCTATGTAAACTATTCCAAAAGGTTGAGGAGGGATTCCTCCTCAACTCATTTTATAAGGCCAGCATTATTCTAATACCAAAACCTGGCAGAGACACAGGCCAATATTTCTGAAGAGCATAGATGCAAAAATCCTCAACACAATACTAGCAAACTGAATCCAGCAGCACATCAAAAAGCTAATTCATCAGAATCAAGTAGGCTTTATTCCTGGGATGCAAGGTTGACTCACCATACACAAATCAACAAATGTAATTTATCACATAAACAGAACTAAAAACAAAGACCATATGATCATCTCAATAAATGCATAAGAGGCTTTCAATAAAATTCATTATCGCTTCATTTTAAAAGCCCTTAACGAACTAGGCACTGAAGGAACATGCCTCAAAATTGTAAGAGCTATATATGACAAACCCACAGCCAACATTGTACTGAATGGTCAAAAGCTAGAAGCTTTCTCTCTAAGAACCAGAACAAGACAAGGGTGCTTACTCTCACCACTCCTATTCAACATAGTACTAGAAGGCCTAGCCAGAGGAGGAGAGGAAGTCAACCTAACTCTCTTAGCATCTGATATAATTTATACCTAGAAAGCCCTGTCATCACTGCCCAAATGTTCCTAGATCTAATAAACAACTTCAGCAAAGTTTCAAGATACAAAATCAATATAAAAAATCAGTAGCATTTCTATATACCAACAATGTCTATGATGAGAGCCAAATCAAGAATACAATTCCATTCACAATAGCCACAGAAATAAAGTACTTAGGAATATAGTTAACCAGGGTGCTGAAAGATATCTACAACCAGAATTACAGTATACTGCTGAAAGAAATCAGAGATGACACAAACAAATAGAAAAATATTTCATGCTGATGGTTGGGAAGAATCAGTATTGTTAAAATGATCATATAGCCCTAGTCCAAAGCAATGTACAGATTCAATACTATTTATATCAAACTATCAACAAAATCTTTCACCAAAGTAGAAAAAAACTATTCTAACATTCATATGGAACCACAAAAGAGCCTGAATAGACAAAGCCATCCTAAACAAAATGAACAAAACCAGAGTCATTGTACTACTTAACTTCAAACTACATACCACAAGGCTACAGTAAACAAAATTGCATGGTTCTGGAACAAAAATAGGCATGTAAATCAATGTAACAGGTTGGAGAACCCAAACTTAAAATTGCACATTATAACCATCTGATCTCGACAACGTTGCCAAAACATAGCAATGGAGAAAGGGCTCCCATTTTGATAAATGGTGCTAGCATATCTGGCCAGCCATATATAGAAGATTGAAACTGGACCCCTTCCTTTCACCGTATACAAAAATCAACTCACAGTGGCTGGACTTAAGTGTGAAAATGATTTGCATTCAGTAGAAACAGTGCTTCCAGTACTCGTACAACTACTCTGTTTTTCACTTTCATATAATATTCAATAAATTATATTACAATAAATTATTGGTGATGGTAAGTGAATGTGACCAATGAAACCCCTTTTGGAAGGAAGTCTTGGACAAAGCTGAGACAGCTGTTCCTATCACTCTTCCTACTTGGTCATTCACTAACTTTTTTAGGAATAACGAATTCCTATCTGATCCTGTCTTTATTTTTTTTTTTGACTTTAATCTTTTTGAAGCTGACTGCACAACAGAAAATATTGAATCAATGAATCAGTTCACTTTTAAATGGAAAATGTTTCTATGATGGCTATTTGCCACTGAATGTTGATAGCCTGAGGAAAAAGAGAATGGAATTTATTAAAACAGGGTGTTCTCTAAATGAACAGCTGTTACTGAGTCAACTAGTTGTATAAATAAATATAATTTTCTACCATTTACAATATTGTAGAGCTCAAATGGATGGGCGTACCATGTACTGAGCTGCATTTACTGGAGAGACTGAGAATCATTGCTGCCATGTTAAGAGTCACACTGTGAGACACTAATTCTGGAAATATCAGATTCTGGTGGCACAGTTGAAGAGTGTTTGGCTACATCTGCGTAGTAATTATTTCCCAAAATATGCACGTTTGCACATTTTTAAATTTCTGATCTTATCATCACTGTACTGTCACCCACACTAAATTCCAGGCATTCAGCACTGTAAGTTCCCATTTTGGTGTTTCTTCAGGTTCGCTGTGGCTGTTCTACATCCTTGACATTGCCATATACTATTTAGAATTAGCTTCTTAATTTAAATGTGATATTTTATATTTTAATTGTACAATTTTAATTTAAATTAAAATTTAATTTATTTTTTTAATTTTGGATGAATTGACATTTTTGTAATACTGAGACATTCAGTCTTTGAACATAATATGAATTTCTATTAACTTAGATTTTCTTTTATTTTTCCAAATAACATTCTGGAGATGTCAGTGTATTTAGGCTATTGTTTTCTAAATAACTGATGCTTTGATGATTTTGTAAATGGTGTGTTTGTTTTATAATGTTAATTTTTAGCATTTTTTTGTTATACTGAAATAAAATTAATTTTTGAGTTTACAAATTAATGAATTAATCTTGATTCTAATGATTTCTATATCTCATATCAATTTTAATAGTTTCTCTATAGACAAATTTGAATTTTATCTGCACACAGTCCTTTCATCAGTGAATTATGACAGCTTTAGTTCTTCTTTTTCAGTTTTGATTATTTGTTGTTATTGCTGTTGCCTTATAGCTCTGGCTGGAAACTTTATTGACATCCACTGACGTAAAACTGATCCAGTGGCCTTTACTGTGAAACTGTGCTTACATCTGGCTTCACATCTTGGTCTGAGGAAAAAGGCAGGAATCAGAGTCTAAACACATTGAGGGGTTACTTTTTAAGATCCTTAAAATGTCCAAGCCGAGAAGAGATGCTAAAATTGAGTTGTTACTGCAACAGCTGTCTGTAAAGGAAGCAGCTGGTATAATCTAGTAAACAAGGAAGGTCTTGCAAAGGTTTTTGTTTCAAGTTGAATCACTGTGGGAGGCCAGCTACTATGCTGTTGACAGTAATAAACTGCAAAATCTTCAGGCTCCAGGCTGCTGATGGTGAGAGTGAAGTCTGTCCCAGACCCACTGCCACTGAACCTGGCTGGGATGCCAGTGGCCCTGTTGGATGCATCATAGATGAGGAGCCTGGGAGCCTGCCCAGGTTTCTGCTGGTACCAGGCTAAGTAGCTACTAACACTCTGACTGGCCCTGCAGGAGAGGGTAGCTTTTTCCCCTGGAGACAAAGACAGGGTGGCTGGAGACTGCGTCATCACAATTTCTCCGGTGGTATCTGAGATTGGAAATAAAACAGAAAAGTCATCCATGTAATCTAGATCAAACCCACTGTCTTCCCAGTAGAGCCAGAATTATTGCTTTATATTGAGCTTTAATTATTGTGTTGACTGAGCAGAGTTGCCAGGTAACAGGACCCCACAAATTTGAGAGAGTTTTCACTGACATGCAAAACCATCTCATGTTCCCCTCACCTGGAAGCCAGAGTAGCAGAAACAAGAGAAGCTGAGGTGGGGCTTCCATGATTCCCTCTGGGTTCTGTCTGAGCAGCTCTTCTCCAGAGCTCTGACCTACGCGTTGATATGGGCTCTGGACTACAGGGAGGCTGGGAGGGACATGCAAAACAGCTGGGGTGGGTGCTGGGCTTCCAGCTGCCGAGACCGTTTGCCTCCTCCTCTCTGCACTCAGCAGCCCACGCTGAGGTGATCAGGCCTTAAAAGGTCATTGGCTCAGCCTGAGGGTAGAACTTTTCGCCTGTGGCCACATAATTTAATTTCATGTCCTCTTGTCTCACCATCACCTAGATTCAGCCCCATAATGTTTGGCACAAGTCTGTTAGAAACAAAATAGAAGGTTGTGGGTTTCATTTTTCTCTTTCTACTCCAAACCTGCCAGTCAGCTCCCCAAGTGTATGATGCATCCAGTTGAAAGGATGAGTCTATTACAACTTTATCTTTCTTATATACTTTTATTTGCTTGTTAGCAATCTTTCCTGAGGGCCCAGAAGCTGTCTCATTCTTGGCAGGGATTAAAAGTAAAGAGCAGCATTCAATTAACCTCAGCACTGTGGGTGCAAGGACTTTCACAACTGCATGGATGAATGGGACCTGGGCTCCAAACCCTCAGGGTAGTGATACCATTTCCCTAAAGACAGAAGATGGTTCTGTCCATGCAGGCAAAGAACTGTTCCTTGGGTGACTATCCACCACTCTATTCTAAACAACATATTCTATTCTAAACAACACATTTATCAACCTAGACTCAGAGAGCCTCTTCAAATAAATAATTTTAAAAAATTCCTCTATTCATAGTACTGATTCAAATTCACAAAAATTCTGCTGTTTTCCTAAAGCTGTTAAAAATCATTTACTTTCCCATCTCAGGTGGAAGCAAGTTCAGAGGGAATCATCATCCATTCAGGAATTAGAGCTTCATCCTTAGCTAGATTTCTTTTCCCTCCAATACTCCAGAAATTATCATGGAGGGCCCTGAAGTACTCTCTGAGCTGTGAAGAAGCTCCATTGCTCATGCATTGCTTAAAATTGATCAAGTTACATAACCTCCCTTTACCTCAGTTTCCTTATCTGTGAAACGGTGACAACAATAGGATGTACCTTACAGTGCTATGTACAGCTTAAATAATGCAAAGTATTTACAATGTTATCTAGGACAGTATGTATGCTGCTGTTAATTTTGTTGTTGGGATTGTTAAAATATATAGTATTATAACCATCATCCTTAGCAGAGACGCATAGAAAATATTCTTGAAGTAAATCAAATGTGTTTCAACCACAGCCTTGATTCTACAGGCTTTCTTCCATTCATCTGCTCACAACTCTCAAAATTCTAATTATTTTGTCTTGATATGATAAGTTAGTCAGACCTTCAATCATCTCCATCAAGCTCTGTCCAATGCATTTCTTCTCATCATCTATTATCAAAACTTTATCCTATGAAAGTTTAAAATGTCCTGTTGTTATCCTTCTTTCTTACGTAATCCTTATTCTGCCTTGTTATCTTTTTGTCTAATTCTTGTCCCATGAGTCACGATAAGGAAAAACTACCATCATTACTTGGGAGCCTGTTTCAGTATAATTTCTTCAGCCCTGTCATCTTGAAATTTCACAATTTGTCTCAGAAACAAAAATATTCATTAGAGCAGTTTTTATGCAATAGAGGATGTTATCTATTTATGTTCCAGGAAATTAGAGTGTCTTGAACATGCTAATTTTTGAGTTAAAATGTAAAATTTAAGATTAAAACACTCTAGTTTTAATGACAACAGCTAAAATAAGAATAAAAAAGGGAAATACAATACAATAGAAAACATAGGCTCTGTCATATGGACTGATAGTATATATTACTTCATAGATTTCTAGATATATGTTAGAAACCTTCTGTGTATATTGCAAAATGATGAACTAAAAATTGAAGGGTTACTGGCTTAAGAAAAGCCTGCATTGCACAAAGCCTTGCCTACTTTTCCTATTATGAACAAAAGGCTAGATACTAGTCTCATGACTGTCAAAATGCCTAGCTGCTTGAGATAAAGGCAGAGAAGATGTACTGAAGTGAAAACATTGGAAACAGTGGAGGCTAATCCTGTGATGTTGTGGATGTTGTTACGGTTCTTCTTGTTGTTATTACTGTAGTAGTTTTTGCGGTGTGCAGTAGGAGTAAAAGCAGCTGGAAGATTTATAAGCTCTGCTCTTCTTCATACCCATAACTCCCTCTAGAGATGAACAGATGATGGTCAAGGAATCTCTGACAACTCTAGGGAAGTCTCAAGAGGTCTATCCCAAATCTTTCCTGACAAATGTGTTTGAGTCCCAGACTAAGTGAGACAGACACAGAATCAAGGACTAAAGCAAGGGACAAAGGGCACTGAGTTGAGGCTATAGGCAAAGGGATCAGAGGCTTCACCAATTTCATGAGGTGCTACTCTTCTATCATCATAAAGAGAGGAGCATCATAAAGAGAGAAGCATTAAACCAGACTCACTCCTGGAAGAGTCATCAGATTATTTTAGAGAGAAGGAACTGTGCATTCCTTGTCAAATATGTTCTTTTAGATTCACGGCTACCTATCCTTTGTTAATATTATTTATCTTCTTTACATGTACTGAGTGGTGAAGAGCATATCTGCAATTGGAACTCAAGACTTGTATTCTCTACTTATGCAAGTTGTGCCAGTAAGGGACAGAAAATTCTATATTCATTGGGAGAGGATGGTTGACGACAATTAGTGTTTAAGACTCTGCAAAACTGTTTTCCAAAGTGATTGTACCATTTTACATTTCCACTAAGAATGTATGAGAGTTCCAACATTCCAACTACTTTTAAATTATTACTTAATTCACAGAAAGCAGTGACCAGAATAGCTAATGATCGTAAAAGCTATGCTTTTCTTACCATTTTCTTGCTATTTCTCTGTCATTGTTGTGTTTCGGGAGTTTGAGGACAGAATCAATACTGTCCAAGCCACTTTTCAAACACTTTAAGCTTTAATATTTAGGATGGTAATAGGAGATGTAAAGGGAGTTTTAATCATTACTCAGTATTTATTATTATCATACTTGATAAGGCAATATACTTTGAGCAAAACAGCCTTTGACTAGGACTCAGAAAAAAAAGATTCTAAGTTCAGCTCTAGAAGTAAATATTAGAAAACAATTGTTTGTTAAAATGTGGCATGAAAATGGTATTTCAAAATGATTGTTTATTTATTTACGTTTGCTCAGAAAATTAGAAAATTGTACACTTTGAGGCAACAGTAATATAGATGTTAATTTTTTTAACTATGATAAAATACAGAGAACATAAAATTGGCCATCTTAGTCATTTTCGAGTGTACACTTCAGTGGCATTAAATATATTTGCGTTGCTCTTCTACCATCAGTAACATGAATCTCCAGAAGTCTTTTTATCCTATGCAGCTGGTATAGTTTATCCTTAGTAGGTTGAAAGAATGACTTCAGACAGTGACAGGGTGAGGCCTGGGATGCAGATAGTGTTTTGTCAAATTATCTGTGGTGGCTTAGAAGAGCCTAACAAAGACGTGAAGCTTCTGGGTCTCTGCTGCCTGGTCCTTGCAGAAAAAGCAGATTGACAGGTCAGTGCCATGCCTCCCACTTACCCCAGGATCTCAGGCATCCCCTACTCATCCACAAGGATTGGGCTGAGTTAGTGGAGGCACTCAGTCTGTCTGTCCCTGTTCTGAGAATACTGCCTCTTTGGGCACCCATTGCCCTTGTTGCTTGATGCAGACCTTTCAGCTTTGGTTGTCCAGTTCTATAAGGGAGGTCATGTCCTGTAGAAATTTGACAAGTCTGATAGTGTCATCCACCCTAATGGAGGAATCAGACATCTCCCTTACCAGCAGAGGGATCCTAACACCTGATATTTCTTGATCCTGTCCCTCATTC
Source organism: Cacajao melanocephalus (assembly GCA_963573385.1). NCBI lineage: Eukaryota > Metazoa > Chordata > Mammalia > Primates > Pitheciidae > Cacajao > Cacajao melanocephalus. The sequence goes on along the minus strand of CAUYLG010071210.1, from coordinate 40,080 downwards.
CTGTGGAACCCATAGAAGGCAGCCAGAGGAATCATTCCATCCATATTAGAGTTAGGAGGCCTGTCTGGGTTATTACGGTGGCCTAAATTGTAACCCCCAAGAACACGCACTATAAAAGGAAAAAAGTGATTGAAAACATTGAGTTTGGGATTTCACAGTGGCAGCCCAATCAGACTACTGACCTGGTCCAACTTCTTCTCCACTCAGCTCAGTGTTTTTCAACCTGCACCTCTCCATGCTGTGTTTCCCTTGCTCTGCAAGGCAGTGTTTAATGTCCAGTTGCCGTAGTCAGATAAGGGTACCACCCTATTAGCAGGTTGTCCTGATGTGCACTCTTCAGTTGCTATGTGAGTCAGCTGTTCTAGCATTAATTATATCCTTTGGCCTGTGGATGACAGGCTATATGGAAAGTCCATCATGTTCCATGAGGGTGTGTCCATTGACATGTCGCTTGGGAGGTAAAGGGTATTCCTTGGTGAGAGTGAAGTCTCAGAGGGCATCCGAAAACATGATGTAAGTCCAATTACAACTCTAATAAAACCTTAAAAGACAAAACTATTAAATCAGCTATAGCTATAATAGTTTGTTAATGGATACAAATTATAAAAAAATGCATATATGATATAAAGATGTATGTGAGGAATACATAGAGTCTGAAAGCGAAGGAATAAAAAGATAATAAAAAAGAAATTTTATTAATATTATGCTAAATATATTTAAAGGTATTTTGCAATGACTTTAAGCCATTGTTCTTACCAGTATAAGATGAAGCAATTTCTGCAGATACACAAAGAGGACCATTTGAGGAGAAAATGGTCCCTCAAAAGCACCATTGAGGGATCAGCACTCCCTCAATGCATGGGCTACTCACAGATGCACCATTTTCAGAGTTATGCGTCTCTTTAAGACTCAGAGACTAAATGGGCTGCATCTTATTTTCAGCTTCAGGACCTCCCTGCCATTCTACTGTCTTTTCTGCCATTGCACCCTATTTCCCACAGTTCATCAGCAAGGAGGGCTGACTAGTGATGCTAGATTTGATTACTTCAACAACAACAAAAAATCACTTTCTTTATTCAACTATACATGTGTGGATTAGGATAAAATTGAAATGCTGGATCAATCCAGGCTGCAATGACAATTGTCTTCAAAGTAGGAAAACAAAACACATCCGTGGGGTAATGCTCTGAGCTGCACTCCTCACCAGCATGTTCCTGGAGGCTCAGGCACAGTTCCTCTGGAGCCTGGCTTGCTGGAGAGTAGGTAAGAGGGAGGCCTTGGAGAAAGACTAGGTCAGTGAACCCTCTCTCCTATGTGAGCTTGACTGCTGATTGGTGTATGTCCCTGCTATGCACCATCAATGCCCATTTCCTCTTTTACTGTTTAGCAATGAGATGGGACATCATCCAGACCAAGATGCCAACCCCTTGTTGGTGTTGGTATCTTTAGGAAAGAGAGGCTCCATGTCTAACCAAGCAAAGGCTGATGTACATGAAAAAAATCACTTGGATCTAGATAAAACTGGACACTGAATTTCATCTATTATATCTCACTTATGTACCTTAGTCCAGGGCATTCTAACCTGGATCAGCAGCCAGGGAAGTGGGCTCAACTACATCAGCATCAGTAGGCTGCAGCCTGGGGACTCTGGGGAGCATTACTGATGCCTGATTAAAGGTGGCCAAATCAGGGTCATGTAGCCTATGCACAAACATTTTGTCATCTTTTAAGAAGCCTGAATTTTAAGAGAATTTGCACGTACAGGGGAAAGAAAAGAAAGTTTATTTTGCTCTCTAAATGTTTGCTGAAAATGAATTGACAAAAGACAGATTAATAAGAGAAAAGACATACAAAATGTATTTGACCTGCAGAGAGAAATCACAGGAGAATGATTATCCCCAAAACCCAGTAAAGTCTAGATGCTTATACATTCCTCATAGGGGAGAGGAACGTGAAATAAATGGCCTGAGATAAAACAAATGAGTCCTCAAAAGAATAAGTCATAGCTGGAGAGAGATCCAAGATGGCCGATTACTAGCAGCTCAGGATTGTAGCTCCCAGTGAAAGAGCAGAGAACGAGTGGATGCCACACTGCTAGATGAATTTTTGCTGCCCACGCATCAGGAGCTTCCTAGCGGAGGAGCCACATGGGTCGCCAGCGTGACTCTTGTGGCCGGAGCGGTGGTTTTGCCGGCGCCTTGGCCCGGGGGTTCTCAGTGTGGAGTAAACAGGACTGGGTGCCCTTTTGGTCAATGTTTGGAGCTCCGGGAAGGCAGAGTCGCCCATTCAGCTGATTGAAAAAGGCACTGAAGAGGGAAGCCAGACCGGAGATTCCCAGGCAGAAAAGCACCACGAATCTCAACGCTGCTGTTTCAGCCGGCACAGTGGATTGCTCAGATTCCAGCGCTGGGAATCAACAAGTTGGACATTCACTCAGAGACCCAATTTGAAAGTCAGCAATTACAAAGACGACAGGTAGATAAATCCACAAAGATGGGAAGAAACCAGCGTAAAAAGGCTGAGAACACCCAAAATCAGGATGCCTCTCCTTCTACAGGGGATCACAGTTCCTCATCAACAAAGGAACAAGGCCTGATGGAGAATGAATGCGATGAATTAACAGAATTAGGCTCCAGAAGGTGGATAATAAGAAACTTCTGGGAGCTAAAAGGGTATGTTCTCACCCAATGTAAAGAAACTAAGAACCTTGGAAAAAGGTTTGACAAAATGCTAGCGAGAATAGACAATTTAGAGAGGAATATAAGTGAATTAATGGAGCTGAAAAACATGAGAACTCCGGGAAGTGTGCACAAGTTTTAACAGTCGAATTGATCAAGCAGAAGAAAGGATATCAGAGGTCGAAGACCAACTTAATGGAATGAAACGAGAAGACAAGATTAGAGAAAAAAGAGTAAAAAAGGAATGAGCAAAGTGTCCAAGAAGAGTGGGACTATGTGAAGAGACCTAATTTATGTTTGATAGGTGTAAATGAATGTGATGAAGAGAATGAATCCAAGCTGGAAAATATTCTTCAGGATATTATCGAGGAAAACTTTCCTAACCTAGTAAGGCAGGACAATACTCAACTCCAGGTAATACAGAGAACACCACAAAGACATTCCTCAAGAAGAGCAACCCCAAGACACATAATCGTTAGATTCACTAGGGTTGAAATAAAGGAGAAAATTCTAAGGGCAGCCAGAGAGAGAGGTCAGGTTACCCACAAAGGGAAGCCTATCGGACTCACAGCAGATCTCTCAGCAGAAACCCTACAAACTAGAAGAGAGTGGGGGTCAATATTCAACATCCTTAAAGAAAAGAACTTTCAACCCAGAATCTCATATCCAGCCAAACTAAGCTTCATAAGTGAAGGAAAAATAAAATTCTTTGGGAACAAGCAAGTACTCAGAGATTTCATCACCACCAGGCCTGCTTTACAAGAGCTTCTGAAAGAAGCCCTACATATAGAGAAGAACAACCAGTATTAGTCATCCCAAAAACTTACCAAAAGGTAAAGAGTATCACCATAATGAAGAATCTATATCAACTAATGGGCAAAACAGCCAGCTAGTATTAAATGACAGTATTAAACTCACATATATGAATATTAATCCTAAATTTAAATGGATTAAATGCCCCAATCAAAGACACAGACAGGCAAATTGAATAAAAAGTCAAAACCCATCGGTACGCTGTATCCAGACCTATCTCACACTCAAGGACACACAAAGACTCAAAACAAAGGGATGGAGGAAGATTCACCAATCAAATGGAGAGCAAAAAAAAAAAAAAAACAAAAAACAAAAAACAAAAGAAAACAAAAAAACAAAACAGGAGTTGTAATTTTTGTCTCTGACGAAATAGACTTTAATAGTAACAAAGACTAAAAGAAGCAAAGAAGGACATTACATAATGGTAAAAGGATCAATGCAACAAGAAGAGCTAATGATCATAAATATATATGCACCCAATACAGGAGCACCCAGATACATAAGAGAAGTTCTTAATGACTTATAAAGAGACTTAGACTCCCACACAATAATAGCGGGAGATTTTAACACCACATTGTTAACATTAGACAGATTAACGAGATAGAAAATTAACAAGGACATCTATGACTTGAACTCAGACCTGGAACAGGTAAACTTAATAAATATTTACAGAATTCTCCACCCCAAATGCACAAAACATATATTTTTCTCAGTATCACATTACACTTATTCAAAAAGTGACCACATAATTGGAAGTAAATCACTCTTCAGCAATTGCATAGCATTTCACAGATTTAAATGAAATATTGGTTGGCTGTTTGTTTGTTATTTTCTTCCCTTATTCCTTCCTGTCTCCATTGTTAAGCACAATTATTGGCATAAAAGAGGTCTTTAATACCTATTTGTAGATTGCATTCCAGCCTGGGCAATAGAGCAAGACTCCTGTTCTCTCTCCTCCTTTCTCTTCCTCTTTCTTTCTCTCTTTCATAAAAAAAAAAGAAAAAAAGAATAAGTCATAGCTTGTCTGGCTAAACTATCAACTTCCAGTTTAGCTCCTGTTGTGTCTTCTGCGGTAGAGACACATTTCCAGGGAGAGTTTCTATGACAATTGGTTTTCTCCTGAATAATCTGCCTTTAGGAAAAGCCCCTTTGTGCATTTGCTGTTTTTCAAATGACTTCAGTTTGAGGTAATCATCATACCAATGCCGCAGATTTTGAGACTGTGTTTCCTGGATTCCTGCACTTGCAGTGTGCCTCTGATCCTGTTTCTGATGCTAGTATGTTATATGGATTATCTACTGTATTTTTACAATAAAGTATGCTAAAGGAAGAAAATGTTATTAAGAAATACCATAAGGATGAGAAAATATATTTACCATTCATTAAGTGGAAATGGATTACCATAAAGATTTTTCCTCCTCATCTTCACATTGAGTCAGTTGAAGAGAAGGAAGAATAAGAGAGATTGGTCTTGCTGTTTCACAGGGGGCAGAGGTGGAAGAAAATCTGGGTATAAGTGGATCTGTAAAGTTCAAACCCATGTTTTTCAAGAGTCACCTGAAAATATCTTTTTTCTGGATAGGTGTAGCAGTCCCTATCTGTACTTAGGGCCTTTTCCCCTTGCTGCAACTCTGCTGACTTCCAGTGGCCATCAATGTGTCCTGTGCTCTTTCTGAAGCTGAGGCAGGCAGCTCTAACTTCATGCATGGGTGGCCAGAGGGCCTGGAACGAGCATCCCTTAGGGAAGTGCTATGGTTGGACTATGTTCCCCTAAATCCATCTGTTGTAAACTTAATCGCTAGTGTAACAGTATTGGGAGGTGGGGCCTAATGGAAATTGTTTTGGTCGTGAGGCTCTGCCCACATGAATGGATTAATGCTACTATAAGCAGAGATTATGGGAGTGGGCTCTCTCTCTTCTCTGCTCTTCTGACATGCCAGGACATGGTCTTCTTTCTCACTAGAAAGCTCAGTGTTCAAGGCCCCATCTTAAAAGCAGAGAAACTGGATCGAATCTGCTGGTACCATAATCTTAAACTTCCAATGCTCCAATATGAGAAGATACATTTCTGTTTTTTATAAATTATCTACTCACAGGTATTCTATTATAGCAGCACAAAACTTACTAAGACAGACAGCTCACAACCATTCATAGCAAGAGGAGGAATATATATACCTCAGCTCCCTCCCTTCTCAGGTGGAATAATCCAGACGCATTTTCTCTGTTCCAACTTGAGGTTGAGCTTCAGTCATTCTAATACTTAGGAAACTTGTTGAGGTGCTTTTTACCATTCATCTTCTATTCCCTGCCTCACTTTTCTTCCTCCCTCCCAGTGTAAACTTGCTGTCTGTGCAGGATTCCTTGTCACTGGTTGACCTCACCTAAGATAGTGGACAAGTCCTTAATGTTGGCAGGGGTATATCTCAGGTCTGAATTCTTGTTACTTCTCTTTCTATCAGGTATAGTAATTATGATGGTTAATATTGAGTGTCAACTTGATTGGATTGAAGGAGGCAAAGTATTGTTCCTGAATGTGTCTGTCAAGGTGTTGCCAAAGGAGATTAACATTTGAGTCAGTGGACTTGGAGAGGCAGAACCACCCTCAGTCTGGGTGGGTACCACCTAATCAGCTGCCAGTGCAGCTAGGATAAAAGCAGAAAAGCAGGCAGAGGAATGTGGAAGGACTAGACAGGCTAAATCTTCTGGCCTTCACCTTTCTCCCATGCTGGATGCTTCCTGCCCTCAAACATTGGACTCCAAGTTCTTCAGCTTTTGGACTGTTGGACGTACACGGGTGGTTTGCCAGGGGCTTGCCAGCCTTCAGCCACAAACTAAAAGCTGCACTGTCGGCTTCCCTACTTTTGAGATTTTGGGACTTGGACTAGTTTCCTTGCCCCTCAGCTTGCAGACAACCTATTGTGGGACTTCGCCTTGTGATTATTCAAGTCAATACTCTTTAATAAACTCCCCTTCATATATACATCTATCCTATTAGTCCTTTCCCTCTGGAGAACTCTAATTCAGGATAGTTAGGAAGCAATTAATTGCCCTTTACCAATCTATGTTAGATTGTTTTTATGCAATAATTTTTTTCTTGGTTAGTAAATTAAAGAGGTCTCTAATACTAGCCACCCGTTGTGAAGTCCACATTAGAGGCAGTGGAATAAGTGTCCCCCAACATTTAAAACCCATAGATTTAAGGGTCTTGAATCACAGATTTTTTTTCTAGCTCTCTTGCTTTATAAATATCCCTTGTAATTTTAAATTCTACCTTAGAGAAGGACAGTCGTGGGGAAGATATTAATTGTGGGTGGAATGAAGAATGCCCACATCCCATCCATGTCCTAGTCTCTAGAACGTATGAATTCTAACTTACATATTAAGAAAAACCACAAAAACTTGGTAGATGTAACTTACTTAAGGATTAAGGATTTTGAGTTTGGGAGAAGATCCTAGGTCATCCAGGTGAGATCAATATAATCACAAAGGTCTTTATAATAGGGAGGGAGGAGGGTCGCAGACAGACAGGACCTGGGATAATGGAGAGGGATGCTGGAGTGATGGAGGGACAGGTCATGGAGCAAGGATTGTTGAGGCATCTTGAAGATAAAACGAAAAAATCAGATTCTCTCTCCTAGAGCCTCTAGAAGGAATAGAGCCCTATGTCTCCTTAATACTAGCTCAGTTAGACTTCTCATCTCCAGAATCATAAGAAAATAAATTTGTTAGAAGCCAGCAAGATTGTGGCAATGTAACCAGTAGCAATTGGAAACTAATGCAAGGGAGAAAATGTCTTTTACCTCCCTGAGTGTGTGGTTGTCCTCCGTTTTCCCAAACATTCCCTCTTGTTATTATCTGGTGCCAATTTCGACAAGACATGTAGATCATTTTCTACGAGCGCTTGCACCAGGATTCTTCTGAGGTAGAAAATGTCTAGGGTAAACCCGTTGATTAGCTCTTGCCCAGTGTGCGTTGGAGAGTTAAGGGATCCGGTCTCTTAGCACCTGATAGGAAGAGGAGGGTTTTGTTGGCTTGTGTGTTTGTTTTCATGTTAGGCAGGCAAGTTAGATATGGAGAACACACCCTGAGAAGGACTTACAGAGACTGAAAGGGAAAGAGATGTGAACGGGGTTGTGGGAAAGCAAGATGTGTTCCTGCTCCAAAATATAAAACAAAGTCATTTACAATGTTCAAAGGCTTTGAGACGGTTATATTTTGAAGAGAAAACCACAGAAGGGGCTAGCTGGAGATTAGGGCCAGCCTGGCATGAAACAGAGGCAGCAGGGAGCTGTGGATTCCACATTCTTCTTATGAGTCCCTTCTTCCTATTTGTAAGCTTTGGGCTCAATTATGGGATGAAAGTGGCCACATGCAAGGAACGTACTAAAGTCAGACAGACCTGGGTTTAAATTCCAGGTCTGACCATGTGACTTTGGGTTAATCGGTTATGAGCTCTCATAATTCGTTCTCTCCTATGTGAAACGGACCACTTTGGAAGTCATGGGGTATCGTGAGAGTTTAACCAAATCATGCACCTTAAGGAGTTTGTGTATGTGTGTCCATAAACATATACACACACATTAGATACACATTTTATATATCCAGTTTCCTTTAAATTCACCCTTGAATATCTTAGAATAAAGAGTGTATGAAAGATATGTTATTTTCAAATCAAACTCTTTAATAGTTGTTCTACAGCTAACATGTGACTCACTGTAGGCAATGGGGTTTCATGTGCGTTATTTTCACCATAAAAACAAAAACAAAAACAAAAACCTTCTACTAATCCATTCCTGTGTAACACTAGAAACACAAACAAGATGACAAATGATTGTAACACTTTTAAACCAGATTTTCCTTGAGCTACATTTGTTTAGTGTCTGCTATTGGATTCCTAAGGCCGTGGCTATAGGTCTGAGTTCTAAGTCCTTTCTTCCCACACCCACAGCCTTCCCCTAGGTCTCACTCTGGGCTCCTGCATGCTGGGAATCTAGATCCACCATCTTGCTACCCTCCTGGGAATCCAGAATTAACTGCCTGGAAGCTTTTCTTAGTAAACCTTCCAAATGCAACCTCTGACAGGGAGCTGGCTGAGGCAGCCAGCAACTTCCCATTAAAAAAATAAATAAAATAAAATAAAAAAATGGAGAAGGGATGAAACTTGGAAAGCTGTGTTGATGTTGAGAAGATGCACAGTATTACCAGATTTTATCTTTTCAAACTGTTCCTGTCTCTTTCCTGACAACAATTCATGATCTTGGAAGAGGGAGGAATTAAGAAGAACAAAGTGATGCTTCATGCTAGGATATAAAAGGAGAAATGGAGATAATACAAGGGCAGAACTGATGAACTTTTTGACATAGTTTGGGTTTCTTTCGCTATGGGTATAGCAGGATGAAGGTGCCGGAAGCAAACATCACTTACAATGTTTCCTGCTCTTCATGCCTCAGACTCATACAAACACACACACTTATGATAATATGTCTCCTTCTGAAGCACAGGTCTGTAGCACAGCCAGGATCTTTCTCCTAAGTGTCTTTTATAGATAAGTTGGAACAATTTTAGAAACAAGTCAAAGAAATAATAGCAATGGCTTAAGCAATGACACAAAGCCTGAAGGCTGGAGCATTTAAGGCTTGTGCAACAGCTTGGTGACAGCTGAAAGGCCCCAGATTGTTACTACATTTTTGCTTTCCACCTGCATCATCATCGGCTTTTCAGTCTTGCTGTAAACGTCCCATGGTGTCAAGAGGATTGCAGTAGCTCTAAGCATCATATCCTCTCTTAACTGTTACATGAAGAAATGCAAAGCAAAGCTCTTCACTTTCTCTCCTTTTATGAGGTATAACCATTTTTTCCATGATCTCTGCCCATTCCTCTAACATTATCATTTTGGAGCTCATCACATGTGCCCTTAACCCCTGCTTCCATCTGGGCTGGGAGAAACTCATCACCCTCACCATGTACAACAGGTGCTGGGGAGATGGGCAGTGGGTCTAGGCCCCAATTGGAAGGACTTTTGTCCCCAGAGTTTAGAGTGGGCAGGTCCTCCCCAGGTGGTCTTTGTGACACAGAGCAGCACACGTGGCTCAGTGGCTATGTGGTAACAGTAAGAAACCACTCCAGGAACGGTTGACAGCCTTCCCTCTGACTGGAGCAAGGTAAGATTTCTCTGTTCTCCTTTCATGTGGCTCACATGGATACTGGGACTCTGTTCACAATGGACTGCATCTGCCCTGTGCACAAGCTTTCGAACATTCGCCAATTTAGTTTCTGGTCTCCAATAACAACAACTTGCTGACCATGACCCGCTCAACAAGAATTTACAGAGTGGAATCAGATCTGTGTGTTCAACAATGGGACAGGAAGTGTGAGACAAACAAGGTTTGCAGCTCTGAAGATGCTGACAGCCCACGTCTGAAGCGAGGATAAATTAATGTCATGTATTCTGAGTAGGAGGTGGGAGAAAGTACTGTGGATGCCGTGACACCAAGGAGATGCACTGAAGGTGCCCGTAGGGGAGGTGGGAAGGTGATGCGAGGATGAGAGGGCATGCAGTTCCAGAACTGGTCCCCAGCCTGCTCCCCTGAGGATGCCCCAGACCCTCATAGCCTTGGTACAGAGCCGTAGCTAAATGAAGTTTGTGCTCCTGTGGGGACAGGAGGTGGAGACATGTGCCCCTGAAGGTAGCTCAACTGTTGATGGTCAGTATCATCTATACAGGCCACCACCCCTAACCCAGGTGGGCATTGTGCCCATGGGGCAGTGTTTGCCAGCAGGGGCTAGGAGCTGAACATGGGTTCTGTTGGTGACAGGTTAGGACACTGTTACTACTCCAGCCAGCCCTGCTGGTGACAGTGATCCTGTCTCCTGGGACACAGAGAGGGGGCTGGAGACACAGTCCTCACAACATCTCCACTGTCATCTACATGGGGAAGAAACATGAACATCCCCAAGTATAAATATAAGCAAGCAGCTCATTCAATTTGATGCAATTCTGATCCAAATGAAAAACGGGCTAATTACCACAGCATCAAGGAAATGTTCATGATTAATGCAATTATCTGAGGATGAAGGCTTAGTCCTCCTTAACTCATGAGACAGTCGGAACAGCAAGAGGAAGAGGAGCAAAGCTGAGTTCCCACATTCACGAGGTTCCTTATGAGGGTGATCTTGCTTAGAGAGGGTGGGGAGGTGGATGAGTCTGCTGGGACTACAACAGCAAAATATCTCAACCTGAATGGCTTAAACCACAGACATTTATTTCTAACAGTTAGGAGCCTGGAAAATCTAAGATAGAGGCCCAGAAGGGTTTGCTTTCTGGTGAGGGCCTTGTTTCTAGTTTTCAGATTTTACCTTCTGGCCATGTCCCTACATGGCCTTTCCTCAGTGCATGCTGAGAGGGTGGGGATAGTGGAGAACTGTGCAGTATCTCTTTTCATAAAGATGCAAATCTAATTGAATCAGGGCCCCACTTTTGCCACCTCTTTCAACCCTAATTACCTCTTGATATGCTCTATCTCCAAATGCAGCCATATTGGGAGATTAGAGCTTCAACACAGAAATTTGTAAAGGACCATTCAGTCCAAATCAGGTGGGCTTTGGGGATACAGCCAAGGCAGTGAGGAGGACAAGGTGGGGCTTCCAGTCTCAGAGCACAGAGCACAGAGGTAATTTCCCACAACTCAGTGCACTGGCAGCTCCTCCCATGTAACCTAGGTCATACCTGAGGCCTCCTTTTAGCCCTAGGGGATCCCTGTTGAACATGGGACTATATCACTCTTATTTTCCTACTATTTATTTCTAAGATCAGGCTCATTTCTGATGTTTACTGTGGGGTTTGTCTGCCATCTAATGGCTGGTTTGTGACTTAGCATCTTATAGGATTTTAAATGCTGAGTCCCAGTCAAACTTGACTGTGAGTCTTTTCATGGGTATCAATGAAGTAGATCCTATTACATCCATCAGTAGGCCAGATCCTATAGGGAACACAGAATGATACCTCTTCTTGATAAGCCAGTCCCAAAGTTGAGGACAAAGAATATCCAGAAAAGATGTTGCTCACAAAACAATTAGGAATTAGGTTCTGAAATCCATGTGAAATGCTGAAAAAGTAGTTTTGGAAGAGAGAGCAAAGGCTGTGAGAAATCCTGCTGGGCATAATGACAGGGGCTGGGGTGGAAATCCAAGGGACTCTTTTCTGGATCTGTCAGCCTAGCGTCATTCCTGTTATTTTGGAAACTCTTCCAGAGCAGATCTGAGGACCACAGTGGTTGCACCAGCAGGAGAGATTCTGACCTCCTGTCACGCCCAGTTTTCCAAACTAACAGCTGATGAGGTTTATGCTGTGACTGTGAGGGAACACTTGTCCATATTTAGGGCAGTGCTAAGCAAAATAATTTTCTAAGACAATATAAATATCTATATTTATGCTGTACAATGGGGTAGCTGTCATATGTGGCTACTGAACACTTGAAATGTAGCTAGTGTAACTGAGAAAACATGTTTTTAACTTTTAATTAATTCTAACTCACATTATTTGTGCCTGGGCACTGCTAGTGTTTACCATGTGAGAGGATACAGTTTTAGGCAATAATAATCATCAATGTCATCAGGGTACCCAAGCTGCTAAAAGTTAAGCAAGTGTATGCCCCAGGACCACTGTACCAAGCTGAGGTGGACCATGGCCAATGTAGACAGATCACATGGGTGGATCTTTGGAAACTTCCCTGGATTCCTCTGCTTCTAGGCTGGTGATGGAAACTCTCTCTCGTGGAGATACTGAGGGAGAAACTGGAGACTGGGGCCCACAGTGCTGCTACTGGAATCTGAGGTGGAACCAAAGCCCAAATCTTCTTCAATGTTAACGATGTCTCACTCTACAGGCCTCCCAGAGACTCGTGCTAGTTGATCAAGTGGGAGGTGAATGCCAGGCTTGCTGAGCAATGGTCTGTATCCCAGCACGGGATGAATCCTGTCACATGGAGCTCCCACAGCTGAAGCCAGGACCCAAGGGCCAGAGTCCCATGTCCAGTGCTTCCTCTGCCTCAGGTGATCCCGCCCTAGAGGCAGCAGCCAACCCACTGATAAGGGCATGAGTGGCAGGGAGGGGCTTTGTGGAGCCTGAAGACTTACAACCAGGGTACAGACCTGCACTTCCAGCTTCTGAGCCAGGGAACATTCCATGTTATGGGTGTGATCCAGGTCAAGGTGTTTGATGAAATATATTAGGATAAATTTTATCCTGAAAGAAATAAAATCATAGGAGATCTCCCAGTCCCTGCCCCTCCTGTGATGATTCCATGGTCTTTGCTGTTCCTATGGTCACTTGGCTGCCTCCTCACCATTCAGATGCATCTTCAACATGACCCCGAGACCTTCCCTGGTCAGCACAAAAAATAAATGGCCTCAGCTTCCAGATACCACATGCCACTGCCTGATTTTTATACAATTTATCAGCTACTGAAATGATTCTTTTCACTTTCATTGTGTAGGTATTGTTCTCTGAATGGCTCATTTCTCCACTGAATATCAGTACTTGGGATCAAAAATTGTCTTATTTACTCACATGCTCCTAACCCTCACATGATGGCTTTTAATTGTTCCTAAAAACTCTGATATTTTGCTAAAATCCATTAAATGCAAAAATATGTTCCTTTTTTTATTGAAGAAAATATCATGATTTCCCCTCAGCTAAAGACAATTAACTGCTTTTATAGTTCAAAAAGATCCACTAGACATGAAAAAACACATTTATAGGAGTAACAAGCATCACTTTGAAATTAAATAAACTTAGTTTGTATGTAAGATGTACAATAATTATTAACTATATTCGACACAGGAGGAAGAAAGGCCCTCACAGTGGGAGGGGCTTGATGGAGAGGGTCAGGGTGTCTGTCTCTGGAAGGTGGAGGAGGATCTGATGAGTGACCCCAGGCAAGCATCCAATATCAGGACCAGACATGAGTATGAGTAATTCCCTTTCTTATGGGCTTTGATACTGGAAGGAAGCTTTGGGAATATTCACAGGATGAGTAGAATACGGGTTGGAAACAGCATGTTTCTAAACACATAACAACAGCTCACAGACATACAAACAAAAGTATCTTACAAAATGTTACCTCTTCTTCACCCTTTCTTGCCATTTGAGTTTAACCAATCATGGCACACAATTTGAGTTTCTCTACATGAGGGTCTCCAACTTGAGATTATCCTATGGAAAGAATTGGTGACTGTCTGCCTGATACCATAATGTAGAAATATAATTTCTTATAGTATATCATTACACTTTGGCATAAAATATATGTTAAAATATATGATAAATATACGATAAAAATTTTATTGAAAACTGATATAACTTTTTGTGGCCAAATATGGTGAAAGTTACTCACAAAAATATCACCAAATCTGATATGTCTCTTTTCTCAATGACTACATTGTATTCCAAAAATTATTTTTGAATGAGTGACTTGTGTGCACAGGAAACAAAGTAAAACAAATGAACTTAGTTGCTCTTGGTATTAAAAAATTCTAGGAGCAGGATACTGGTCCTAAAATCAAGAATGGTGAATATTTAAAAACAAACAAACAAACAAACAAAATTTGAACCGCAGTTTGGATTTTGGAGGTGGTTGAAAGAGGATATAAACAATGCTTCTGATACACATAAAATAATATTTATTTTAAGGGTGGAGGGTTACCCTCCTGTATTTCATATGTCAGGGCAAGATATAAAATAAAATGTCCGTTGAATTTTTCCACTTCATCTGAGCTCCCAAATTACTTTCTCTTACTCATTAGTGCCTTGGTACACTCAACTTTTAGTGAAGTTACTCTTATTAGGGAATTGAGGATTCTTTATTTCAACTTCCTTGGGCGTGGAATCTTGTCTTGCTCCCAAGACTGGCAACAAAGGGCTCTGGATCATTTTGGTTTTTTATTCCAGGTAAACGTTCTTTTTGGAAAAGTCTCCTTTTCAAAAGCTCTAGAGAAATGTCTATAGTTATGTTTTCCACGGACTAGTTTTTAGAAATAAAAACCCAAATATTCAGCATTTCCTGAATTCTCAGTTGAATGCTAACCTGGTTAAAGTGAACCTTACGGTTAGTCTGACTTAACAAACATCATGCTTCAGGGGCTGCTCTGGAAGTAGAATTAATTCGTCACACCCCTGAACCCACAATAACTGAACCCACAATAACTGAAACCTCAGTCAATGGGATCTTCTGTCGCTACAGCTCTAGGCCATCACCTGTTTGTTTCCTGATCTTAACCCTTTTAAACTCTTTTGCCATAAGTGAGAAACTGTAGCCCTGAAAAGAAATCCAATGTTTTTATCAACTTATAAAAGACAGTTTATGCAAGTTGTAAAACATAGTTTATGGAAAGAAAAGGGAGAGGTAACTTTCAACAACTGTCCACGCACTTTGAAAGTACATATAGATAAAGATAAAAGTATGCCGTTGTGGTTTTAATTTGCATTTTCCCGACAATTAGTGATGTGGAGCATTTTTCTATATATTTGTTGGCTGTTTGTATATCTTTTCTTGAGAATTGTCTATTTATATTCTTTGTACACTTTTTGGTGGTATTATTTGTTTTTTTATTACTGATTTGGGTTCCTTGTAGATTCTGGATATTAGTCCTTGGTCAGATGCATAGTTTGTGAATAGTTTCTCCCACTCTGTGGGTTGTCTGTTTGCTGATTATTTCTTTTGCTGTACAGAAGTTTTTCAGTTTAGTTGGGTTCCATTTATTATTTTTTGTTTTTGTTGCATTTGCTTTTGGGGTGTTAGTCATGAATTCTTTGACTAAGCCAATGTCTAGAAGAGTTTTCCCAGTGTTACCTTCTAGGATTTTTATGGTTTCAGATCTCAAATTTAAGCCTTTGATTCATCTTGAGTTCATTTTTGTATAAGGTGAGATACAAGGATCCAGATTTATTCTTCTACGTGTGGCTTCCCAGTTTTTCCAGTACTGTTTATTGAATAGGATGTCCTTTCCCCACCGTACGTTATTGTTTGCTTTGTTGAAGGATCAGTTGGGTGTAAGTATTTGGGTTCATTTCTGTGTTCTCTATTTTTATACCAATATCATGCTGTTTTGGTAAGTATAGCCTTGAAATGCCACCTTAATCATGCAAGAATGCCCATCATTTAAAAGTCAGAAAATAATGGATATTGGCATGGATGTGGTGAAAAAGAGCTAGTACAACCACTACGGAAAACAGTGTAGAGTTTCATTAAAGAACTAAAAGTAGAAATACCATTCGGTCCAGCAATCCCACTACTTATTTTTCTTATCTACCCTGAGAAAAAAAAAGTCATGATATGAAAAAGGCATATGCACATGCATGTATATTCCAGCACAATTCTCGATTGTAAAAATATAGAACCAACATAAATGCCAATCAAGCAATGAATGGATAAAGAAAATGTGGTGTATATATATCACGGAATACTACTTAGCCATAATACAGAACAAAATAATGATCTTTGCAGCAACATGGATAAAGCTGGAGGCCATTATTCTAACTGAAGTAACTCAGGAGTAAAAACCAATAATCATATGTTCTCATTTATAGGTGGAAGCTAAGCTATGAGGATGCAAAGGCATGAGAATGATATAATAGACTTTGGGGACTGAGGAGGAAGGATAGAAGGGGAGGTGAGGGATAAAGAACATACTGGGTATAGCATACACTGCTCGGGTAACAGGTGCACCAAAATCTCAGACATCACCATTAAATAACTTATCCATGTAGCTTAAAACCACCTATACCCCCCAAACTACTGAAATATACAAAATATATTGTTTTAAAAGATGAAAGTATACAGCAGTGACTCTGATTTCAGCTTTGCTGGGTGAGCCACACTTCATTGTATTGGTTAACTCATTGCCTCAGAAGCACCTGCAACCATCAGAAGTGTTATAGGGTTTCGCCCAGTTTCTCTGATCAGCCGGGCTGAACTAGTTTTTGTTCTGGGTTGTAACACAGTGTGAGGCCAGCTACTACTCTGCTGACAGTAATACGTTGCAGCATCTTCAGCTTCGAGGCTACTGATGGTAAGACTGAAATCTGTCCCAGATCCACTGCCACTGAACCTCGAGGGGACTCCTGAGATGGACTGGGAAGCATACTTGATGAGGAGCTTTGGAGCCTGATCTGGTTTCTGCTGGTACCAGTTTAAGCTACTGCTAATGCCCTGACTGGCGCGGCAGGTGATGGTGACTTTCTCCTTTGGAGCTACAGACAGAAAGGCTGGAGACTGAGTCAGCACAATTTCACCCCTGGAGGCTGAAAATATACAGCAAACATCAGTACAACATAACTATCTGTGTATGAAAATCACCTCTAATCTTGCTAGACTTGAAGAAAGAATATGCATTACATTTTTAAAATTAGGACTTTAAAATCAAGCCAAAATTCACACATAGCAGGGTTCCCAGTGAAATAAATTACAAATTGAAATAGTATCCCCACCTAGTTTGTGGAAATTTTCTCACCTGGAACCCAGAGCAGCAGAAACCCAATGAGTTGTGATGGCGACAACATCTTCCTGCCTTGACTTGTCAGTTTTGCTCATACCACATCCCAGAGAGTCTCTTTTAAGACACCGAGAGGCAGGGCCTCTTCACATGTAAGAGGGACGATACATGCAAATTATGAGGATGTTCTGTTGGTTTAAATACGCAGAAATCACTGTTGACGGAAGAGCGCCCTCCCCGCCCTGTTCATGCGTGTGTGAAGCGCCCTCTGCTGGCGCATGCAGATAAGCGCTGCTGAGGCTCTGGCAGGGCATGACCAGACCCAGGGCCCAGCTGCAGAGTGAAGGCAGAGCCCACGGCGATCTGAGAGGTCTGCAGTCATCTGCAGTGAACAGAAGCTCACATCCTCAGTTTCGGCCCAGGGCTATGTTAACTCTCCTGCTCTCTGTCACACTGTAGGATGAAAAAGCTTTGTGAATGTTACACAAAGCATTACCCCATATAACACTATATTGATGACATCATGGTAATTAGATGTCTTCAAACCACTAGGACTGAAGCGCAGTGCTGGCTAGGCCATCCTAGAGTGTTGACACAACACACTTCGCACTTGGGTTTACTAAATCATCCCATTTATCAGCTAACTTGGAAGGCTGTCATTTTTAAATGAACTCTGAGAAAGAAAAGATTCTGTAGTAAGTTTGAGTTTTAATCCAAATGCTTCTGCCACTTGAGCCATGTGATCCAGCACATTGCCTGGTGCAAGATGATCTGTATTAGATGAGGATACTCTGTGAACTTTAGTGCAAGCTCCAAAAAAGAGTCACAGAAAAAAATCTCTACAGTTCTTAAGATCCTGAAATACCCCCAAAATAAACAAACAACACACAAACAATTCACTGCTCAAAATTCAGCTCTCAAAATATCACAGGATCCTTGTAGACATGCCCATGAGTAATTGACTGTTTGACTAAATAATTAAGTGACTAAGCTGCCCCTCATGAACTGAGAATGTCACTCTCATCAATTTTAAGGTCAGGTGAGGCTCAGCATGATTCAATATTAGGATGCAGATGGCACTTTAGGGACTGGGTTCAAGCAGATTCAGAAAGCATGCCTGATTTCCATAGACAGATGTTCCAGTTCCCTTTATCACTTTTCTCTCTCACCCTAACACCTCTGCATCAGGTCACTGATATCATGGGTTTTCCTGATCATCTAATATCAGAGAGAAAATACAAAAAAGAAAAGGAAAAAAGAAAACAAACAAAAACAAAGAAAATCAAAACAACAGTGAGAACAAGCTGGGCTTTCTCTTGAATGGCTTGGCATCATATATTTGTGCAAGTAAATGTGAACTGTGCCTATCCTATGGCAATGATCGTGGGTGGCTGTGAAATATTACCTTGAGTTATCTTATATCTGAGCAGAGCATATGTTCATCAAATTAGTATAGATAGAGAAGTGTTCGGAGTCAGGTATACATATGGATTTCCAAATAGCTGGTTGGCCAAAGTCCTGGAAAAGAAGATTGTAGTATCAGAGATAAGAAGCTCTAGAGAAGAGGTGTGGGAATGCACTCGTGTGAGGGAAAACTATATTAGCACAACAGAGAATATCTGCCACAACCATCCATACTGAAAGCCATCCATACTCATCCATCTCTAAGCCGATGAATTGTACTCAATCTTCTCTCTTAACTTAACAGTATTTGTATAACACATTCCTAAACAAAGTTGCCACGGTGGCCTGGTTGAGAGCTATGCACTTCCACAGTGATAGGAATCATGTCTCACCACAACCATCTCCACTCGTGTTGACCCAACTATTGCACTTCTGGGTATCTGACTTATCAGCAGCAGAGACAAATAACATCAGTAAGTGGATGGCAATTAGGGAAATTGGATCACTTCTCCCTGAAAGCAGATGCATCTTCACTAGGATTCTTCTGCATTCTAGGTATATGTTTGCTTTTCCAGTACTCAGATAATTAGCTATCCCAGTGCTCAGAAAGTGTGCATTTTACTGATATGGGAATCTTTGAGAACCAGGGTCCTACATTGTTGGGGCAAATTGAAATTATAGGCATATGATTATGGCATCCATTGGTCCTACCAAATATAGTATCTAAAGAAGTCCACTTGGGTATAACATTCTGCAAACTTTAAATGCTGTCCTTCAAGCAGTGACGAATTTTTAAACAGATGACCATGATAGCATTAATAAATGATTCAGGAAGCAAAGGGGCAAAAGGAGTAGCTTTTCTAATCACCATTCCCAGGAATTCAGCTGGGGGATACATGTTTCAAGTCATGCAGTTTTAGACCCTGTTCAGCACAGGGCCTGATGCTCAGTAATAGATGCTTCTACTTGGAAATGCTATAGGAGATCCTAAAGCTAAACCTAAAGCTATGGAAATGCAGGGTTTCTCATGGCAGAAGACAAGAAGGCAACCAAATAATTACCTATTTCAGTAAAGTTAAATAATAAAGTTAATATGAAGTGATCATTTTCTGCTACTTATTTGGTAATAGGAGGAGAATGTCTGGGAATACGGCCGGACTGAGGGACAGTGAAGAACACATGTCATAATCAGATGGTGACTGTCCTCACATTAATATAAACTAAAATTGGAAACAATTACAAGGAGGTAGGAAAGGTAAAATATTTTTAAGTAAACCTAGTACTAATGCATGCTTGAGCTATGGCTCCAGCTCTTCCAGAAGGAGTTCTTATAAAAGTGGAGACTCCAGGGCTCAAAAAATGGATGCTAAAATTTTCAGTTTTGTGTCCTATAATATACTTCCCTGAGCAAAATTTGTCATACATACTCATTTTCAGTTTCAAATTTGGAAACTACTAATCATCTTTTTCAAGGTAACCCTAACCCCATATCAAAATCAAATGGAAATATTTTAAAATTATTCTTGCCTGTGCTGCCCTAGCCTAATTGATTAAAAATACTGACTACCATTCAGGTAGCTACATCTATAAAAATCACCCTAGGTATCTGAAGTACAAGCATAATAGCAAACTGTTTATCTGATTGAATCTCTGCATCTTTCCAATCCAGCAGCCACAGCAGTGACACGAACTGAGAACTTGTTAGCTATTCAAAATATCATAACACAACATTCAAAATGTTCAGATATCAGTCAAGAAGCACACTTCATACCAAATCCAGGAAAATTTAAGTTGAATGAGGAAAGTCAATAAGTAGATAGTAACTGCTATATAATAGATATGTAAAAATGATAACCTCTACATAATAGATACATAAAAATGATAAGCTCTGCATAATAGATAGGTAAAAATGATCTTGAAAGGATTTTAAAGCCGCCATCATAAAAATGCATCAGTAAACAATTGCAAACATGCTTGAACCAAATGAAAACAATAGAAAGCATCAAGAAGAAAATACAAAATATAACCAAAATATGAAACATTTAGAACTGAAAGATACAATCACCGTAATGAACAGGCTCAGTAGATGTCCTAATAGCAGAATTAAGCAGTCAGAAGAAAGAATCTGTGAAATAGAAAGTGAAATACCCAAGCTAAACAACAGTTTAAAAATAGACTAAAAAGAAAGTGGATAAACACAGGATAAACACGGAGAAATCTATGCTAAGACACATCACATTCAAAGCTCTAAAAACTAAACAAAAAGAAAAATCTTAATAGCAGAGAGAAAAATACTCCTCATCTTTAGAGGAAAACCAATGACAGATTATTTCTCCTCAGAAATCATGAAAGCCAGAAGCAAATGAAACTTTTCAATTACTGAAAGAAAAGCTCTGCCAGCATAGAATTTTATGTCTAGTAAAACTATTTCTTAGGAATGCGGGAGAAATCAAGAAGTTCTCAGATTCACAAAACCAACCCCAGAGTTCAGACTTCCATCTTAACATATTAATAATAACATTAAATACACAAACTATGAAATTTGAAGAGACAGACATTGGTGAATCTGTAAGAATAACCCCAACTGTATGTTATCTGTAAGACATGCACATCAAATATAACACTATAAGTAAGTTGACTATAAAAAGAAGAAAAAATATATATACAAATATATATATATATATTTGTATATATATATATACCATACTAATATCAATAAAAGAAGAAAGATCAGGAGTGGCTAACAATAATATCAGATAAAGTATACTATAGAGCCAAGGAAAATTACCAAGAACAGAAGCCATATTATACACTGGATAAAAGAGTCATTTCTAAAAGAAGACAGAGCAATTCTTAGTATGTATGCACCAAGCAGCAGAGCAAAATAGTGCATGTAGTGAGAACTAACAAAACAATTAGACTTGGAGACTTTGATTTCCCTTCTCAATAATTGATAGTACAACTAGATAGAAATTGGCAAGGATAAAAAAGCACTCAATAGCATCACCAACTCACAGGATCTAACTGATGTTTAGATGCTGTAAAGTGTTTGTATAACACTCCAAACAACAGTAGCAGAATTCAAATATTTTTCAAGTGTCCACAAAACATGTACCAAGATAGGCTATACGCTGCCCATAAAACACCTCAACACATTTAAAATAGTTAAAATCCTAATAAGTGTGTTCTCTGACCACAGAGGAATCAAACTACAACTCAATCCTGAAAA
This sequence comes from Cacajao melanocephalus, assembly GCA_963573385.1. Lineage (NCBI taxonomy): Eukaryota > Metazoa > Chordata > Mammalia > Primates > Pitheciidae > Cacajao > Cacajao melanocephalus. The sequence continues at coordinate 18,468 of CAUYLG010071210.1, read as the reverse complement.
GATCATCTAAAATTTTCCAAACACTTGCAACACAGTTCTTTCCAAAGAACCAGATTTTGGTTTGCTTGGTGTTTACTATCGTTTTTCTGTTTTCAATTTTATGGATTTTTGCTCTCCTGTTTATTGTTAATTTTCTTCAAGTTTTAAATCCTTTGACTTAAATCACTCCTTTTTCTGTGGTTTCATAAATGGAAGCTGAGATTATTGATTTTATCCCTTTAGTTTTATACATACAGATATACATTTGTTTATATAAAAACATACATATTATATATATATATAAACAAACATATGTGTGTGTGGGCATGTGTGTGGGCACATGCATGTAATGTATGTATTTGTTTGTCTTGCATTGCTATAAAGTATTACCTGAGACTGGGTAATTTATGAGGAAAAGAGGCTTATTTCACTCATGGTTGTGCAGGCTGTACAGACATGTAACCAGCACTTGTTTAGCTTCTGATGAGGCCTCAGGAAGCTTTTAGTTGTAGCACAAGGGGAATAAGAGCAGGAACATCAAATGGTGAGAGAGGGAGCAAGAAAGAGAGGAGGATTTTGGAGTAACTAAATTGGGGTTAAAATTAGAGGAGTTAGTGAATGTTGTTTACTTCTACACAGAAAGGACAATAAACATGTAGATTAAGTGGTTTTCAGGTAAATAGAGTTTGGAATTAGAGGAAAGGAAATACATATAGGTATTTAGCAGTACTCACCAGGAAATTTATGGTATTAAAATGCATATATGCAGATTGATATTGTTTGGATATGTGTCCCCTCCAAACCTCATATTGAAATGTCATCCTCAATGTTGGAGGTGGGCTCCACTGGAAGGTGTTTGGGTCATAAAAGCAGATCCCTCATGAATGGTTTAGTGCCCTTCCCAAAGTAATGAGTGTGTTTTCACTCCATTAGTACACTCTAGAGCTGGTTGTTTTAAAGAGCGTGGCACCTCCTCCTCTCTTTCTTGCTTCCTCTCTCACCATTTGATGTTCCTGCTCTTATTCCAGGCTGGATTTCTCCTTGAGACATTTGCTGATGTCTGCATTAGAAAAGTGGCTGAAAGTTGGACCAAAAAGGTAGCGTGAAACCTCCCGCGTTCTCGTGGGTTTCTGTAAACAGCACGAATTGTCCTTTGTGCAACTCTGAGATAGCTTTGGGATCCTCTCACTCCATCTTCTGCTAACCTTTCCAGCCCTAGCTGAGTCCTGGTCAGCTTCTTAATTATTTTGATAGAAGGTGTATCCTGAGTGACCATTCTCTCTCATATTACCCCTAGACATAGGATATGAGTGGAATCAACTTTTGGAAGCTCACTTTCATCCTGCTGGGTTGACTAGGAAAGTGTGACATGACCTAAGGTCCTTTTGCACAGGAACTTCCCTAACCCTTAAGTCACTAAAATAGTAGAGCCCCGTGTGATGCACAAGCTTGCAGTGACATCAGGGCACAGCCTTGAAGTCCAGGCAGGAGTTTTTCAACACTGTGATTCTTTCTCAGAGATACTTATGAGTTTCCAACTGGGTTTGTAGCACAACCCCAACCCCACCAGCATAGGAACTTCAGCAAACATGAGCAACAGAGCTGGGTTTGCACCAACAGCTGACCTCTGCCACGCGTCTTCCCTACTCGACTTCACTGCTGCTGCCCCAAATCTGAGTATTCTTAATTTTATTAGGCAAAAATTTGCCATGTATTATCTTATGTTTTCCATGATTCTGTAGAATATTGCATAAAAATGTATACTTTCTAATTTTTGCAGATTTTAATCTTTATTTTTAAAGCCTTAATTTAAAATTTAGAATTTTCTTTTTTTTTTTTTTCATTTCAGCCTGCTATGCCTGAGACTGATCAAAGACACCTTGGACACATGACATCTGTTCTTAAATAGAGTTAACAAAGTCTGTCTAGTAGGCATAAACCAGGAATGTGCATAGTACATGGGTACTCTCTGAAACAATAATGTAACATGCAGTTCCCAGCGGGGCGCAGTGTTTCACACCTGTAATCCCAGAACTTTGGGAGGCCGAGGCAGGTGGATCACCTGAGGTCAGGAGTCCGAGACCATCCTGGCCAACACGGTGAAATCCCATCTCTACTAAAAATATAAAAATTAGCCAGGTATGGTGGTGCATGCCTATAGTCCCAGCTCCTCAGGAGGCTTAGGCAGGAGAATTGCTCAAACCCAAGAGGTGGAAGTTGCAGTGAGCCGAGATCACACCACCGCACTCCAGCCTGGGCGACAGAGCAAGAAAAAGAAAAAAAAAATACATATATATAATATATTTATATATAATATATATAATTTAAATATATATAATATATATTATATAATATATATGTAAGTATGTATATTATATATTTATTTTATATATATATGTATGTACATATATTTTGCTGTTCCTGTCCCTTCACTGGAGAGAGACATATGCTGAGGGAAAATGGAAGTGTAAAGGTGAGGGAAGGGGAAGGAACAGGTGTTATATCAGTAAACCAATATAGCTGCATGTATACCAGTAACTACTCAACCAAAATAAAATCCAAAAAACATTCGTTTTAGGTTGACATGAACCAGTGTTCATTACAAAGTTGTTATACTGAATGAATTTAATTGGAAAACAGATGTAGGGAAGACTGGGATGATTAGGATAAACTTTCACTCGGCTTTCTTCGCTGTCACGTCTGGTTCCTCAGAGGGCGCCTGGACCCCCTCCATTCTCCTGCAGGTTCTGCCAGGCTGAGGTTGTTGCACCTGACAGGGTCTTTTGCATGGTGTCTGAGGTGCAGCCCAGGCTCTCATGGACCAGAGCAGCAACCTGAAACCTATTCCCTTGAGTTCTCTATCTTCTTTCTCTACGATGCCTGCTCCCCAGACAAACAACACATATGGGCAGCTGTGTCATTCAGCAGGGAGGTTTGTGTTCGGGGCTATAGCACTGTGTAAGAAAGATTAAATTTTGCTGGCAGTAATAAACTCCAACATCCTCAGCCTCCACTCTGCTGATTTTCAGTGTGAAATCAGTGCTCGACCCACTGCCACTGAACCTGTCTGGGATCCCAGAGAACCTCCTGGAATCTAAATAGATCAAGAGCTGCGGAGGCTGGCCTGGCTTCTGCAGGTACCAATGCAAATAGGAGTTTCCATCAGTATGCCAGAGGCTCTGACTAGACCTGCAGGAGATGGAGGCCGGCTCTCCAGGGTTGACGAGCAGGGAGAGTGGAGTCTGGGTCATCCCAATATTCCCATTAGATCCTGAAATGTGAGAGAGAAGTGCATGTTTATACATAAACATAAAGAGACATTTTCATTATTTCCTTTCTGTTACATTTGTCATGCTAAATCATTGTTTCTGTGAGTGCAATTTTGGTTCATATCTCAAAAACATCCAATTTCAAAAGGAATCCAGATTTATAAGCCATAAAGAAGCCTACAGAATTCTACAACATTCTTTTCTTTCTGTGTCAGACTCTCCACCAGAGCACAGGTTCTTTTTCCTTCTGGAATCTTCCTCACTCTCATAGATCTGAACCTCACATGCCCCATCCTGGAGGACAAGATGTACACATCTAACAAGTGGTCAGAACACACATGAAAGGCAGTGGGGCCCCCAGAGCTCACCCTCCCACCCCATTTACCTCCCTCATCTCCCTTCTGTTCTTTCCAGGGACCCAGGGCATTAGCAGCCCCAGGAGCTGAGCAAGGAGCCTCATTGTGAGAAGAAATGAGGAGTCTTGATTAGTCAAAGCCAGGTTAGAGCTGAGCTTTTATCTCATACTCACAAGGGAAGGCCCTCCCTAGGGGACAATATGCAAATCCCCTGCTGGGTGCAATGGGGTGGAAAAAGCCAAGGGGAGGGTGAAGGGGCCTCTCTTGTAAGCAAGGTTCTACTATGCTCTGCATTGAAAGACAACCAGTACAGGTAAAAAGTTGATGTTGCCTGAGCTGCAGAAGTGGCAAATTTAAATGTTTCCTTCCATTTTCTCTAATATATTTCCATTGTTTTTGCACTTTCTTAGGCACATTTTTACACTTCTGTTTAATAGGCTGGCTTTTATTAATATTTGGTTATTTCTTTTTCCACGTTAATATAAGAGTCTAGGTTCTGTCTTTCCAGGTTTTTTTTTTTTTTTAATGGCTAGAGGACACACGGAGAAAAGTATCAGAAACTTATATGTAGGAACTGAATAGAGTTTATGTATAGTCACTATTCAGATATAACTATAAACATTTCAGAGTCTCCTGGTGTTTCCCTCATGCATCATCTTAGCCAGTTCTGTCTGCTTCTACCCCAGCCAACATAACAGTCATTCTGGTGTTCATCACAATAGGTCGGAGTGGAACTTCACATAAATTGAAGAAAGGGCTTTATTGGTGGTAGTGCTTGCTTTTGATTTTGATGTCTAGCTTCCTTCTTGTTTCTTTATTGTTTTTTAGGACTTCAGTCCTACTTGTGCACTTGAGTTACTGTTGTCTGCTGTTATTTCCTGACATCTTCTAAACATATCTGTTATTAATGAATGCATCCTTCTTTACCAAGGATACTTTTTACTTTGCTTTTTTTCTTGACGGATATTTTCACTGGAAATAGAATTCTAGGCTACCCTCTTTTTCCTCAGATTTTAAGTATGTAATTTCACTGTCTTCTAGCCTGCTTTACTCATAAATAGAAGGCAGACAACGGTATTATTATTGTTTCTCTGAATACAGTAAATCAATTATCCCTTGATGCATTAAAGATTTTCTCTTTGTCTTTCAACATTTTAACTAAAATGTATTCAATTATGAATTTCATAGTCTTTATTCTAACAGGCTTCCTTGACTTTCTTTAATCTACAGAATAATGTGTTTCATTACTTTTGAAAAGTTGTTGCAATCATTTATTCAAATATTTTTTAAGGTACTTTCTCTCTTCTACTTTGTGATTTCCATTGCACAGGTGTTGGTATTCTTCACATTGACCTGTACACCCGTGAGACCATGAATATTGATTTTTAAACCTGTTTCTTTATTTGAATTAACTTCTTAATCTTTTTCAATTTCACCAATTCTTCTGCAATCTTAAACTGCTGTTGGACATGTCTAATAAAGTTTACAGTTGTGAAGTTGTAATTTTCATTTCTAGAGTCAATATTTAATCCTCTCATCATACTTTCTAATTGCAGAAAGTTCCTATTCATTAGTCAGTGTTTTATATTTTTTAAAAGTCTTTGAACAATGTTTAAAAATAATAATTTGAACATTTTTATATCTAGCTGCTTTAAATTTTTTTCTGATACCAATATTTTAGGACAAAGCAGAGTTACCTTCCACAGGTGGTTTTTGTTGTTTCACTTACTCTCCCTCAAAATTGGTCACACTTTTCTGTTTCTTTGCAGGCTTTTAAAACAAACTTAAAACTGTACATATTAGATAACCTATTCTTGTATCTTTCTTTGGATTCTATTTGATTGTCCTGAGCAATGTTGAGTTTCTTTTTAGTAACTTGGTTGGATTTACACTGAAGAATCCAACTCTTCCCCCTTGGCGTTTGACCACTGATATCTCTGCTCATTATTTATTCTTAATTTTAATATTTACCTTGGATGTATAGGAGCTGCCTATTTGTTTGCATAACTTAGTAGTAGCAATAATCTGGGCAAATGTTTTGCCCAGATGTGTTAAACTTATAAACCTATTCATCTGTGTGTATGAAAAGTGCACATAAAATGTGGCCAGTTCTCATCTCCCTCTGTTTTACTTTTCACTGCACCACCTTTGATCCCTGTTATTCATAACTGCAGCTTTTAAGTCACCAGAAATGTGTGCAGACATTGTTTTAGCAATTCTATCATTCCATCATTTTCAGGAATCTACTAGTAACTTTCAGCTGCTGTACCACTTGCCCCAGCTAGAGACGTCAGCTTGAACTAGCAAAGCTGTGGGCTTGCTCTGTTCATTTCCTGCAGAATTTAACACATTTTGCTGGAAACACTGAAGGATCTTGCTTGACTCCCCACCCCAACTCAAGTCCACTCTCTTTGACAGCAAGCTGCTAGTTTCTGCTGTCATCCTCATTAAAACTCCAGATCTGCAATTCATGCTGATTGAGGGGAGGTGGAAGGGAGCAGACCCAGGCAAAAGGCCACAGACATTTCCTTTTCTTACTCAAAACTTATTCTTCCATTTGTTATGAAGAATATACATTATTACATCTTTATGCTTTGCCAATTTTCAGACTGCTGACATGGTTTTGATATTTGTTAGCTTTATACTTACATTTGTCTTTCTGATAATTTTAGCTGAGAGGATTTAGTAAACTCTTTGTGACACCATAAACAGAGATGCCTTCTAAACTGGATTTTAATTAATATGATAGCAATACTGAAAGGACACAGATATATGGAAGAACATTAGTAATTCTGAAGTAAATAATTTGAACTTTATACGCACAGTTTAAAGAGAAATCGTGCACTTAAGAAATGCACAACTCTTGGCCAGGTGTGGTGGCTCATGCCTGTAATCCCAGGACTTTAGGCAGCCAAAGCAGGTGGATCACCTGACATCAGAAGTTTGGGACCAGCCTGGCCAACACAGTGAAAACCTGTCTCTACTAAAAAATACAAAAAATTAGCTGGGCATGGTGGCGCACACCTGTAGTCTCAGGTACTCGGGGAGCTGTGATAGGAGAATTGCTTGAACCTGGGAGGCGGAGGCTGCAGTGAGCAGAGATTGAGACACTGCACTCCAGCCTGGGTGACAGAGTGAGACTCCATCAAAACAAATAATAATAATACGTAACTCTAATCACTAGATTTCATATTATCAGAGGAATGCACTATCAATCTGCAAAATGCCTTATGCACATTCTAGAATTGAGCAAGTAAGTGAATATTCTCTACATAATGGGAGCCAGGATTGTCTTCAACAGATAAGTGAAACACAAATGTGAAAACTAATGAACCTTGTGAAATTGTTTAATAAGAATCCATGTTGTTTTGTTATGTTTTAGTTATTTTTATTTATATATTTAATAATATTGAAATGTTTTTAGATTAAAATTTGCATAATATAGTAAGATTGTTCTCATATACTCTTCAACTAGCTCCTTCTATAATGTCCACTTCAAATAACTATAGGATAAGTATCAATACCAGAAAATTAACATTAATGCAATGCTATTAGTTGAGTAATTTGAAATCCCCTTTGTATTTCACTGATTTTTCCAGTAATCTCCTTTTTTTATGTTCCAGAAAAAAATCCAAAATCCCATATTGCATTTAGTTATTGTGTCCTTCATATTTCCCAAATTTTGACAGATGGGTTGCATCCTCAGTGCACAGCAAGAATTACAAAATGTCAGCATATCCTATTGATGGTGATCAATGAATATGAACAATGAAACCCTTTCTGAAAGGAGGTCTTGGACAAAGCTAACTAAATCAGCAGCTTCTATCACTCTTTGTATTTGGTTATTTGCTGAATTTCTGATAAATAATCTATTCTTGCCTGAAACTGTTTTTTTTTTTTTTTAATGTTGTTTAGGCTTTAGCCCTCTTCCTGCTTACTGCACAATAAGACTATTGAACAAATAAATGATTTGGCTTTTAAATGGCAAATGTTTCCATGATGGCCATTAACCAGTTAAGCGTTAATAGCCTGAAATAACAGAGGAATGGAACATATTAAAATGGAGTGGTATCAACAAAGGAACAGCAGTTACTGAATCAACTATTTGGAAAAGCGTAATTTTCTAGCACTTGGAATACTGCAGGAATCAAATACATAGGAACAGCTTATACTGAGCTACTTCTACTGAGGAGACTGAGATACCATTCATACCATTTTAGTATGTACACAGTTCAGACATTCTTTTGGAAATATGAGGTTCTGGTCCCTCAGTTTAAAAAAGCATGTGGCTACATATGCATGACAGTTATTTCTAGAAAGATGTACTTTTCCAAATTTTAAATTGCTTATTTGAAAATTTAATGGAATTTTGTCTTTGGATGGTAATGAAGTAAAAATGTTAGAAGAGAATGGAAATGTTTATGTGTATATAGAGAGGATATCAGAAAAGGGCAAACCATACTTTACTGGATACAGTTTATCTGACTGGGGCTTTGGGAGGAGAAGTCTTAGAGAAGAAAAGTGTTTGAAGAAGTCATACATGTTTAAAAAATATGCACAATGTGAAAATTCTTGCATGAAAAAATAGATGACTTCACAAAAAGGTGAAGTGAGTTTTCAGTTTGTCAAATCACACTCATACATACATTTTTGCTTTGCTCTTTTATGCCCTATACCTCTGAGGTAACAGAAGAGCCTGAGTTTGAAAGAATTGGTCCCCGTAGGAATCCAGAAAGTAAGAGAATGAACAACATCTTTATCACAGAAGCATGCCAAACCTGGGAAAAACCTGAGATTAGGTTTGTGAGTTATGGCAGAAGTAGTAGAAAAAATGAGAAAGGTTAAAAAGACAGAATAACGATTACATAACAAAGAACAGCAAGATGACATTCTAACCTTTCATAGGATAAAGTTATGATAATGAATGGTGAGAAGTAATGCATTGGACACATCTGGGTGGGCATGATTGACAGTCTGATGAAGTTAGTACAGAACAAGAACAAATCATTAGGATTTTAAGATTTGTGAGCTAGTCACTGAAAATCCCATCTCAGAAACTAATGTGGCTACAGAAGAAACATCCTTGAATCCAAAGAGTTAAGATTGTTTCTCCTAACTCTGTTCTAAGTTAGTCTAGCGATGATACTGATGATTATTATAGTGCTAAATGTTATAATAACAAAATTAATACCATCATATATTATGATTAGAAACTGTTCTAAATGCTTTATCTTGTGTAAATTGTAAAGAGACATTTCAGATAGATTCTATTATTGCCAAAGTTTCATATAAGCAACTTTACTAATGTCACATAATCTGTAAACATTAAAGCTCTGTCTCCAACACAATGAGTTTGATTTCGGGGACTGCCAAGATAACATCTTGACACTTGGATAAATATTGGTGTCTCTAATTCCAGAATGAATGAAGATCCAATTGGAACTTAGAGTAGCCTTAATAAAACTGCTTCCTTGATACCTAGAGAAAGGATGAAAAAGCAAAAGATTTTAACTGATTAAAGGAAAGGAGCAGCCGTATATGAAATGAGATTTAGGGGTGTAAACAGAGGTTCTCAGAACTATTAAGGAGAAAAGGACCTGACTCTGGGTTGATGTAAGCATTGCACAGAATCAAGTAGTGTTTAGAGGATCACTCAAGGAATTGTCTCTGCCTGCATAGACAGCATCATTGTCTGTCTTCCTGGTAATGGTATTGGTAACCTGAAGGGTAAGAACCTGGGTGCTGCTCATCTGTGCAGTTGTGGTCATTCTTGCACCTGCAGCACTGGGGTTACTTGAGTGTTGCTCTTTGAGGAAGCTTCGGGACCCTTGGAAAAGATCCCTAAGCAACAAGTGAAAGATGTACTTGGGAGATAAAGTTCCAATCCAACCATATTCTGTCATGTACCAAGGGAGACAACTAGGCATATTTAGGGTAGAAACAAAAGAAATGGGACCACACATCTTGTTTTGTTCCTACAAGTCTTGTACCACACACCATTCACTGAATCTAGATAATTGGTGAGACAGAAGGACACAGGGATATAATTTTGTGACCTAAGATAGAAATTCTATACTCAGGCTGAGCTAACAGCCTTTTCTGACCTGCCCATGGGTGAAAACTGACCAATATAATATTCACACATCCAGTCATATAGATAGATGTATGTTATCAAATCTGATGGCATAAATATAAATATTTATTCATCCATTTATAAAGACACTGAGAAGAAATTAAAACTAAACAATATACATTAAAAAGTGAAATTCACTTCACTTATGGAAAAGTGCACTTATCCACTGCTCAAAACTCAGTGGATAATAAAACTAAGCAGGTATTTTCTTGTTCATAGATGTTCATGATAACAATGATATGGCTGATTAAGGAAGGGCTTAGCAGGGTGATTCTCCAGCCTTTAGGTTGTGTTTCATTTGGGATCAAGGAAGGGCCTAGCCAAGGCACAACATTTGTATGTCAGGCAGCAAAAAGAAATACAATTTTCAAACAAAACTTACCAGGCAAACCTAAGCCCAATCTTTTGTAATGCAGTGAACACAGTTTTAATTTATTATGTCACCGTGTTAATTCCTAAAGTTTCTAAAACATTTACTTCATTTAACTATCAAAGTATTTGATCCATTGATAAAAAATTATGTTTTTCAACATTTAGAATATTACAAATATTTTCTAATGTAATTTTGTATTAGTTAGATATAAGGCAGTATATATTTTTAACTTGTTTTAACATAAATCTTCTCACTGTAGGAAAAAAAACTCTTTAGCTAAAGTAAATGTCTTCTAAAACTTGGCTTCTTAAAGCACCCATACATTACCTCTTCACCTGTTGAAGTGCAGTTATCATGTCTAAGGTACATCTGCTACTTTGCATTTGTAATGTGTTCATAGTGACGCTGAGAATGCCACTGGAATCTGGGCAAATTTTAAGTAGCAAAGTGCTTTTATATTAAGGAAATGCATACTACGTGCACCTACAGGTGTCTTTGTTTGTTTTGCCAAAAAACTTTTTTTTCATTTGTCAAATGATTGCTATATATTCTAAGCAATTTTGTCATTTTTCCTTTTACTTTATGACTTAATAAAGTTTTTAGTAATAATACCAGACTTTCTAATAATATGTGTAAATACATCCAAACATATTCTGAAGCCACCTCATATCTGGAAAATTGTGAGATTTGGGGAAATACTTCTCCTACTTGGCTGTCACCTCCCAATTCCTCATATTCATCATGATTTCTAAAATCACCTTTCCCAAAACCCATCTAACCCTCTATAGTTTCTCGTAGAGTTACTCAAAGAGAAGCCTTCTCATCATATTTGAAGGTAAGAAGAAGGTTATTCAATATTCTTTGACAATTGTAGGCAAACATGTTCACTTATATGAGGACTGGAGAATCACAAAGTGAGGTGCTGTAACAACTGATAGCATCAGCATCTTGACATCTGAACTTCCTAGACAAAGAAAACCACATGGTTAAACAGCCCATGACTTTAGGGGCTGATGAATTCTGGCTTCTGGCAGACCTCCAGAGATTCCCCTGTTTCTAGTATCAGCTTCCCTGACTACCGTATCCTCAGTTTTGTATCTCTAATTCCCTGTATTAAAACAATGCCTTCTTGCAATCTGAGAGTGGTTTCTCATTTGATCTATGACCCAGATGGATGCAATAACACAGGATCTTTGGGTATCGTAATTGCTATCCCTCATTAAATCAGGAGAGATAGTGTCATGTGCTGCTGGGGCTGAATGGGAAGAAAGACTGTTAGAATGCAGAGGAGACTTCTGGCCATTTCTACAATACCTTCAAACCTTACCTGCAGAGAAACATTCTCAGCAGATGGAGGCACCAGTGGAAGCACCTGGAGCAGCCATGGCTCACAATTTTGCCTCCCTAGGGATTTACTTTACCATTTGTAGCAATGTAGGAGGGCTACTGTAAGTCTGTAGACAGGAATAAGTTATACCATTTTCAAGTTGCAGGCTGCTGATGGTGAGAGGAAAATGTGTCCCAGACCCACTGCCAATGAACCGTGATGGGACCAAGATTGCAAACTGGATGAAGCATAGATCAGGACCTTAGGAGCATTCCCTAGTTTCTGCTGATACTAGCTTAAATAACGCTAATGCTCTGACTCACCCAGCAAGAGATGGTGACTCTGTCTCCTACAGATGCAATCAGGGAGGATGGAGATTGGGTCATCTGGATGTCACATCTAACTCCTGGGACTACAAACACAGAAACAGATATTCACACAATTATTTATACGACGATTTCCCTGAATGGCCAGGCAATACTAAGCACACTGGTTTAGTAAATTCCTAGTGTTCTCCTTCTTCACCTGGGAGCCAGAGCAGCAGGAGCCCCAGGAGCTAAGCAGGGGTCCTCATGTTCATGCTGTGTCCTGTCTGGGACTGACTCCTGCACAAGGTGTGACCAATCTATTAGTAAGTCTTCAGGGAAGGAGGTTGTGCTCTGGGAACATGCAAATCAGCAGGGGATGCTGCAGGCTGGCACAGCTGCAGGACTGGTTCATGGAGAAGTATCTTAGATCCAGATAAAACTTAACAAATATTTGAACTCTTATTTTCCACATTTTCAACTTGGCCCAGGGCATCTCAGCCTGGTTCAGCAGCAAGAATGTGAATCGCTTTTCTTTGCTACTCTCCTAAGAATAGTAACGTAAAACCCTGTGCGTGCTTCAATCCTGGAGGAGAATGTGTGTCAAGAACAAACGTAGGGTAAAACCGGTGAAAGGGAAAAAGGTAATGTGTTAACACCACCAAATATTATCCCATTAAACATATACTAGTAACTGCTAAGCCAAACAATACCAAAAATGTACCGGTACTATGTTGTCATGAATCAACCTCAGTTGTGTGACTGTTAGGCTGAATACATCTACTTGACAAATGTATGCAAAGGAGAGAGGATTGAGATGAGCAAAGTCACCTCTCCCTTCCTCCTGTCTCCTGGCTCAGAAGGCACTTGCATCTTCTGTAGGTTCTGCCCATACTAAGGCGCGACTGGTGGTGTGATCTTATGTGTGATACCTGAGGTATAGCTTCATACTACTTCCCTGATTTCACCTACATCTTCCTCTTACATAGATTTAGAGAATATACCGTCTACTCCTCAGCGAAGGAACCAATTTGGGCAGCTGGGACAATCCAAGCAGGGAGGCTTTTGTTTGGGATTGAACCATTGTGGGACGATATAGAGGAGTGTGGTGGCAGTCATAATTGCCAACATCCTCACCCTCCACCCTGCTGATTTTAAGCATAAAATCTGTCCCTGATCTACAACAACTGCAAACTCATGGTTATGTGGCACATCACACAGGGCTGTAAGTCTTTAGTGACTCAATAATTAGGGAAGTTCTCCTTGTCCAATTGCATTTCAGGTCATATCACAAATGCCTATTTAAACATAGTATATAGATCAGCTTCCAAATGTTGAAACTACTCCTGTGATATATCGGGGGATGATTTTGATCTACGCTTTTCTCCAATTGGAGAGAACCTGTCTGGGAAGGCAAAAAATTGACTGGAAGTTCTATAGATTAGGAGCTGTGGAGATTGGCCTGGTTTCTGCAGGTACCAATACAAATAGGTGTATTACTATGTAGGAGGCTTTGACTAGACCTGCAGGAGAGGGAGGCTGGCTCTCCAGGGTTGACGGGCGGGGAAAGTGGAGGCTGGGTCATTACAATATCCCCACTGGATCTTAAAGTAGTATAAAAAAGAAGTACAAGGTTATATAAATTATTATGAGACATTTTCATAATATCTCTACAGTAATATATTTAATGCTAAATAATTGTATTGGGGGGTGTGTGTAATTTTGATTCTGCACAGAAAAAATTTAATTTCAAATAAGAACAGATATTTTGAAGCCCCAAGTTGCCCTATGGAAGACACTTATGTTATCCTCCTCTTTCTATGTCAGAGTCTGCGCCAGAGCACCCGTCCTTGCTTTTTCTGGAATCTTCCTCATTCTTTCACATATAAAAGTGCCCCCACACATTTTATTCTGGAGCAAAAGACACACACATCTAACACGTGGACAGAACACACGTGGGAGGCAGTGGGGCCCCCAGAGCTCAATCCCCCACCCCATTCTCCTCTCTCATCTCCTTCTGTCCTTACCAATGACCCAGAGCATTAGCAACCCCAGGAGCTGAGCAGAGAACATCATTGTGAGAAGGTGAACTGCGCAGCCCTGATCAGTCAAAGCAAAGATACAGCTGAGTTTTCATCCCAGACTCACAGGGGAAGGTCCTTCCTAAAGGACAATATGCACCCCCTGGTGGTTACAGTGGCGTGGAAAGAGCCAAGGTATAGTATGCCTAATTCTAAAATGTATCTTTGTCTTCAGTATTTTAACATGCCACATTACGGCCTGAAACAAGCAAACAAAATGAACCAGTAGCCAAAACTAGTTACTTCCTACTATACATATATACTAAGTGTTTGTAAGAGTTCAAAAAATATTCTCCATTGGTTCCAGAATTGAAAGAAAGAAAAGTCCAAATAGTATCATCAGAAGATATTCTTATGTGGTGTACATGTTTGAGACTCCCGTGAGCTTTGATTTGCTCAACAGCCAAAATCATGCATTGCAGGCAGCTTTCCATTCTCCTGATGGTTGGTCAGAGTGAGGATCACTTCATAAAGGGAGAAAGAAGTGCCCTGGAAGTCATCAGTGGCAGCAGGTGATGTCAGGATACACTAGGGTCCTCCCAGTGACGTGACTGAGTGTCCCTGCATTCATGACAGCAGTAGGGAGCTTCAGTGGCTTTTCCAAGGAGAACATGATAACCACTTCCTGGAGGGTCTGTGGGGTGTCAGTGCCCTAATTGGAGAGAAAGGGAGAAGCTCTAAGAGTTGTCCTGGAAGGCTCTGGCCCCTGTTTACACAGAAGAGGAGCCAGTGCTTGTGACTGAAACCTCATGGCCTCTTCCGGGAAGGCTCTCCAGCCATCTCTAACTGAGTCCACCTGGTGTGGACAAGTTCTCTGGGTACCCCAGCAGCTCCTGCTGTACTGAGAGGCTGAACATCCTTAGGAGGTTTGTATATGTTGTCATCACACAATGCAGGGTCCCAGTGAGCATCTTGCTAACTGTCATATGTGCAGTGTCTCCAGGCCACAAAGAAGTGATTGTATGCAATCATTAGAATTTTGACTGGATGTGTGTCTCCACTTTGGAATATGTGCAGAAAAATACTTTGAAGGTTTGTCATTCTTTGCCCATGCTACAAACTTCTTGCTATAATCCATTTTTTTCTGGATATTTCTCCTCAAAAATTCAATTTTAACTTCCCTCACCACAGAATGCATTATTTTGGAATACACAGTCATTTTTAATGTGGTTTACTTCCTTAACAAAAAAAGAGCATGTCATCTTGTTGATTCAAATGTCCCTTTACTTTGATCATATCACGTCATGATTAGTTTAGAAATACTTTTAGAGTATTATTTTAACTGGCATCTATGCAATCTATGTTTCTATACAATTACTACTAGAAGATAAGAATGAGGTTTATTTTCATGTAATGACTGCATTGTGTAAAAATAATGCATGTACTTATGTACTGAAAATCATTTATTCTTTTCATGACAATTTAATACCAAAATTGCCATTCCTAAAACCTTATTTAGTTGAAAAAGTTATCTCCACTCCCAGGTACAATCATATTATGGTTAAAAGCCCTAAAGCAGCCACTGCAAAAGTTGCACAAAATTTAAAAAAAAATACAAAATTTATAAAATTATAACATCAGAGAACAGTGGACAGAATGAGGCCTAGGTAATCTAAAATTCCAGAGTGAGAAAAACCTTTTTCTTTGAGCTGATCTAACTGACTTTTTGTTCCCCTGCCAATATTTGCCAAGTTGGCATTTGGACCCATGTTCTACTGTGGCACAGGCAGAGGAACCCGTCTGTGAAAGGAGAATCTGGCTGTGCTCCTTTGATTGCACAAGGCAGCCTCTATTCACAGACAGCGTTTTCCATGGGACACTGGCTGTGGTTTAAGTGCATGCACAGTCTATGGGTGCTGGTCCAGAAAGGCAGAAACTCCCCATACACAGGACTCATGGAGTTTTTGTTGTTGATAAATTCTGCACAGACCATTCTTAGTACATGTCTGAATGATGGATATAGTGGTCGTCATTGCCACTGCTCCCCAATTGATGTAGGCACTATTGGAACTTCAGGTTAACATGTCACTGCATGATTCGTGTTCTCAAACCCAACCACATGGCATCTGCTGGGTTATCTTAGTTTGACTGTGATTAAGTCACATAACCTCAGGTCTGTTTGCACAGGAACCTCAATAAACATTTGATGATTGCAGAACTAAAACTCATTCTTGATGAACTAATTTTCCTTGAAACTTGCAGTGGTGCAGGCTCGACCTATGGAGCCAGGCAGTGATTCTTTCTGCTCTGTGATTCTTCATAAGAAACACACTTGGGCTCCTTTCTGGGTTCATATCATCAACCCCCAACAGTCACTGACATCCACAATGTACCTAACGTAAGTCAAAGAGCAGGTTATTGGACCATGGTTGACCTCCACTGTCCTCCATTCATTCTCCCGTTCCTGAAGTCTGTCTACTGTCCTCAGACTCTTACATTTTGGGGAAAGAAATCTCACATCATTCCATGTTATTTCAGTGGTCTATGAGGTAAATTCTGTAACCTATGTCTTCCACTTTAAGTTTCTGTTTATGAAACTTGACTTTTAAAATTTCAAAAACTACTCTTTTCTTATTTTTTTGGGCTTTTTTAAAAATTACACTTTAATTTCTGGGGTACATGTGCAGTTCTTGAAGGATTATTACATAGGTATATACGTGCCATGGTGGTTTGCTGCATCTATCAGCCTGTCATCAAAGCTCCCAAGAAGTTCTGGTGCCTACACTCTAAAACCCGAGATGTTTTACCCTTATTAGGACTCGCTGTGAATCCCCCAACTCCCCAATGGCTTTTAAACTCAGGGTGTTGCGTAGCTGCATCTGCTGAGAGGCCTAGAGAACCTCACTCACAGAAAATTACCTAGTTAGAAAACCTGATTCTCATTTCCCTTTTAAAAGATACATGCGTTCAATATCAGGTTGTGATAGGAAGCCGTCCTTCTGCCTACCTGGTTCCCATGGGTTTGTCTTATCTGCTCAAAAAATAGCCAATCTCTTAGCCTCTTGGGCCATAACTCCCCATTTTGCATCTCTCAGGTGGCTGAGCATGTGGTATGTGCTTAATGAGTGTTTTTTAATTGGTTATAGAATGAGTGTTTTTGCTTCCTTTTCCTTTGTCATTCCATCAGGATCCAAATGGTTGTATTTGTCCTTTTTTGCATTTTGTTTTAGGATGGTTTTGTCACACTCCTGTGTCTATAATCATCTGGTTTATTTTATTAAGGAATGTTTCATTAGATTTATTCTCAGCTTCTCTGTTCTCTCCCCACCTCCTCACGGTCCTTTCTCAGAAAGCCCTTCGTATTAAGCAAACAGACTCTAATCTGCACATCTCCTTCCAAACTCCAACAGGGCTGCCAGGTGAGCATCTCAACACTAACTGGAATAGTTGTTTGAGTGGTCCTGAGCAGCAGGCAGTGATTGTGTGTGCAGTTCTTGTCTGATGGGCCCCAGGTCCAGCACGCTCAGGGAGGAAGCCACAACACAAATGTTTGCTAACTGGCTGGAAGTCCTAAAAGCAGCTGCCTGCTGATTGATGATAACTTGCATAATGACACTGAGTGTTCAAACACTGGCAGGCAGGAATGAGACCCTGTGAGCTCCCCTATGCAATCCCTTACTAGTTGGCCAAATCCTTATCTTCCAGTATGCAGGCAACAAAGACAGCAAGACCCAGAAGGTATCTGATCCAAAGATGCCTGCTACAACATTGATTTTAATACATAGGATGGGTGAGGGAGGGGCTAGGTGCTTCCCACTTGTAAATTTAGTAAGAAAATTGTACACAAAGACTCAGCACAAGCGTAGAGCCTATGTACTGGAATATCAAGATCAAATGTATTGATATTTTTATGGTTTACGGATAAAATGGAATTTGATATGAAACTAGTGGAACTGGCTTTTAGAAAATATTTGTTAAAGAGACTTTCTCTCTTCTAATGACCCCAAATTGTAAGGAAGCCACATTTCCATACATTACTTTGCCACAGAGTTTGGCCCATTGGTACAAAAATAAAATTTTTAAAAATATTATATGGCCTTTGAAATTAAAATGACCTGCCAAAGTGGTTGAAAATGGTAATGTACAAAGAAAGATTAGCAGCATGCAATCTTTTGCATTGATATCTCTCAAGTCTCTCTATTTCATCCATGTTCATTGCTACCAATTTTGTTGAAACATTTTTGTGGTCACCCTTTTTAATGGAGCTTAACTGACTGTCTTCCCTACTCTCTTATTATAATCTATTCTCCACATGGTAATGAGATTTCCCAAAATCAGAGTGAATCAGGTCATTCTTCTTATTAACTTTCTCTGGTTGCATTTGAGAGAACTGTCCAAACTCTCTGTTACAGAAGAGAGAGGGTTCAACATTACCCCCTTTCTCTCCAAATGAAGATAAAACTATTTAGATAGGGGTCCACAAGCTTCAGCGTGGCTAGGTTTCTCTCCGCATATTATCAACCTAAATAACAGAGATTTTCTTTTTTTTTTTTTTATTTTTTTTTTTTTATTTTTTTTTTGAAAGAAAGGAAAAGAGAGGAAAGAAAGTGAGAGTGAAAGAAAGAAAAAAAAAGAATGTACGAGAGAAAGAAAGAGGAAGAAAAAGAGGGAGAGAGAACAGGATTCTTGTTCTACTGCCCAGGCT